>OX596075.1:72962040-73124540 GCA_951394005.1 Protophormia terraenovae
TAGATAACACAGAATTTTTTATAGAAAATTTTCGATAACACTAAATTTTCTACAGATGACACTAAATTTTTCTACAGAAAATTGTCGATAACACAGAATTTTCTATAGAAAATTGTCGATAACACTAAATTTTATATAAAATTGTCGATAACACAAAATTTTCTATAGAAAATTGTCGATAACACAAAATTTTTTATAGAAAATTTTCGATAACACATAATTTTCTATTGAAAATTGTCGATAACACTAAATTTTCTTTAGAAAATTGTCGATAACACTAAATTTTTCTACAGAAAATTGTCGATAACACAGAATTTTCTATAGAAAATTTTCGATAACACTAAATTTTCTACAGATGACACTAAATTTTTCTACAGAAAATTGTCGATAACAGAATTTTCTATAGAAAATTGTCGATAACACTAAATTTTATATAAAATTGTCGATAACACAAAATTTTCTATAGGAAATTGTCGATTACACAAAATTTTTCATAGAAAATTGTCGATAACACAAAATTTTTTATAGAAAATTCTCGATAACACAAAATTTTGTAGAAGAAATTGGCGATAACACAAAATTTTCTATAGAAAATTGTTGATAACACAAAATTTTATATAGAAAATTGTCGATAACACAAAATTTTTATATAGAAAATTATCGATAACACAAAATTTTCTATAGTAAATTGTCAGTTTTATATAGAAAACTATAACAAAAATGTTCTATAGAAAATTGTCGATAATACATAATTTTCCATAGAAAATTATCGATAATACAAAATTTTATTTAGAAAATTATCGATAACAGAAAATTTGATATAAATTTTTTTAACAAAATTTGTTTATATAAAATTATCGATAACAGAGAACTTTTTTGAAGGGAACTTGTATAGGAAATTATTTAAATCTTATCAGATTATTGACAATAGATTCGACGATATAAAAACCGGAAGCTGTGTTCCAATACATTGATTATATTATATCTAACGGTTTCAATTTATTGTAGTGTACAAAAACAATTATTAAATGAATTCAATAAAAAAATAAATAAATTTAGTTCACAAAACAATATCTAAATGCATGTTAAGAATAAAAAAGAAAAAATAAATATGTATTTGTAAGTATGTATGTCTCCGTATCTAAACGATTCGCTCGTCTGAATTTAATAAAAAATCACACACGTTGTTAACATGTGTTTTTTGCAAAAACGTTCAAAAATAACAACGAAAATAATAAAATGAAAAAAAAATAACTAATAAAAAAATTGGGGACAACATAAAATACACAATAAACAAAAAAATCAAAACAAAAACCGATCATTTAAATTTTTAAGGTAATAAATATTTGATGGCAGAACTGGCCGATGTAAAAAATTCCACAAAAATGTTAAAGAAATTAAATTGTAACTTTTTAAAAAATATTTTTGTACATTTCATTACTTCTTATTAATTTCAGATAATTATCCATAAGAAACAAACAAAAAAAAGAAAAAGAGAAACAAAACTTTTATGACATTAAATGTCAGTTAAATTGATACGAATACAAACAACGAAAATAAAAACAAAAGAAAAAGCTCATCTAAATTTTAAACACGTTCATTGAAAACCGAAAGAATTCACACAGTTGTTTAGGTACTTACAAAAAAACTTTTTACCAACTTCGTCATCATAATCATCATCTTTATTTTGTTGCTTCATTTTCATCTTTAACTTCTGGTGTTGTTTTCAAACTTCTGTGAATTGTATTTGAAGTTACTTTGTAGTGGGAATGGATATTATGTACCAAAGATTGTTTATAATCATTACTTCATCATTCCATATGCCATATAAGGTTCTTGTTAATTTTTTTCATCATCATTACACACAAAATCCATCCAATAAATCTGCTCAACTGCATTAAGGATCAAAATGTACAGTGCACAGCCAAACAGTGGCCAACATCAATCGTAATTTGCAGTTGCTGCATGTGCTCGTAAAATATGCTTATGACAGGTTTTTCTCAAGAATTAAATCAAATACTCTACTCCAACAGTTGATAGATCTTCTTAAAATCACCCGCTCTTTAGGCAGTTTAACAGCAGCAACAATTGGTTAATGTTTTGTTGTTTGCTTCGATGGATGCTTGGATGCAGGGATGGAAAAGTTGATACTATAGTACTTTTTTTGATACTATTTAACATTCAAAAATACCGAAGTACTCCCTTGAGTCATTTGATACTGTTAAACAATAAGCTGGATATTCCACAATTCAAATTAAAATTTTTAAAAGAAAATATATTTTGCAGATATATAATTTTCTAATAGAACTCGATGCTTTTAAAACCATGGTGTTCGGAAGAAATAATGAAATTGTAATAAGCACTATCTTTGACTAAATGTTGGGGCTTCGAGGTCCCAAAAAATTAGACACGTAATTAGGACCATTCAAATAAGTTTATAAGGCAAATAAACTATATAGTAGAAATATTTGAGCATTAGGATTTATTTAAAGTGATTTTTGAATTATTATTAATTAATTTACAATCATTACTAAAAACTATAAGTTTCTATGCTGTGTAAATCAAATTGAATTGAAAATGATCCAAATTTTAAAGACATAAGTTAATGAATTATATTTTAACAATACTAAAGCTGGAGTGCTCGATTTTAAGGAACTGATCTAGGACTTTTTTCTCCTTAAGTTTATTTTATAACTATAATATTTAATCAGAATAAAATTAAATAACAAATTAGTATCGTATTTAATCCATCGTTTTGAATATAGAAATTACATTATTTGATTTATGCTCTATATAAAACAATTGAATTTGAGTACTCTGAGGGTGAAAAAAAGTACTATTTGAAATTTATTTTGATACCCGAAAATATTTTCATTTTCCATCCCTGGTTGGATGTTATGTTTGTTATATGCTCGGCCGGTTGGTAGATCTTTTGTTCATTTATGGTTACTAAAGACAATGATGACATTCTATCACACTATCATATTAATAAATACTTTACTGTTCCATATTCGCATACAAATAACTGTGGCATACAAATTAATGGTTTGATTTTTTGCAAAAAAAGATTTAAATTACAATTCGCAAATTTAATTGGAATTTATTGCATGGAGTAGGTACTGAAGGAACATACTTAATGTAATGAAGGAATATGAATGTGTTTCAATGTGTTTAGTATTATGCGTATAAAATATCAAATATATAGTATCCCAGATATATGGAGGGGAACATGGACAGAATATTTATTTTATTAGATTAAAATATTACCTAAGTTGAACATTTGATATTTTAATACATAAATAGTCTTCTGGTATATATATATGTATAGAGTTGTAATAGTTCTCTTTCAAACTAATTCTTTTAAAGATTAGCTATGGAATCAATCTAGCTACGTATAATGCACTCTAAAACTCCGTTTGATAAATTCTTCGAAAAAATAGATCCCAAATATTGCACTCTAATTGTCAGCATTATTTCTAATTTTTTACATATTATTTCTTTCGGTGTCCACCCTCACGTTTAATTTTTCTAAATCGTTCATTCATTGATATCTTGTTCCGAAAATGTTGTACATAGAGCACTTAATTTAAGCCACACACTCACAAACACATTAGCATAGACATGGCATTATTATGCCACATTATTCGTGCAACAAATTTCTTTAGTTAAAAGCCAAGTAGGTGTTAAAGATTACACACATATAATCAGTAAACAAACATTATTCACTTTAGTGCAATAAACTAAACTAAAGTTTAAAAGCCATAAAAACTGCAATAAGCCGACTGACTGGTCGTAGAAATGCCAACTAACAACTACTAACATTAACAATAACAACAACAAATAGTACAACAAGAACAACTATGACAATAGAGTTCATAGCACATGCGAGACTTGCAATGAGTTTGAAGAACAAAAAAAAAAAAAAAAAAAAATAAATAAATAAAAATAAAAAATCATGTATATTCTCTATGACTTGGTAGTAAGTAGGAGGCTTGTATGTGAAATTTAAGAAATTGTGATTTAAGAAAATTAAACAATTTGTCGACGTAAAATGAAAGTGAACCATGAATTCGTACAATTTGGACATTTTTTTACAATCTGCTATTGGAAGATAGGTTAAGTTTTAACGGCCATTATACCGAAGCCAAAATTCACTTAGGGGAAATAAGGGCTTTTTTGGTACCGTAAGTACTGACCTAAAAAGCTCCAAATGTATGTATGTCACAAACTATTCTAACCGTCAAAGCTATCAAAGAAGGGTTCAGTTCAAAAAACGTTGTGGTTGACACCAAGTCAGAGAGCGTGCCTATCAATAAGGTTATGACCCAAAAGAATCGAGAGAGAGGTCATCTCTCCATAGAGACGATAAGATATAGCCAAAGATTTCTGCCAAACTGACAAGTCTTCAAACATTTCAAATGATCGGTTACCTCTCCTATCCTCCTACATTGTTTTTATCTGGAATGATCAGTGTATCTTCTCTGATGAACTCGTCTGCTAAACTATTACCCTCTATTTCACCGTATCCTGTTACAAAAATTAACATAAAATAGAAACTTAACCATAACTTCCTTACAGTAAACTCCACTACCGACTCCTCTAACCAAGTTTAGAGCCAGCAGTAAAGAAGTTTGTCTCACCATTATTCAAGGTTTTTTCGCACTTCTAACAGTTCCTATCACGGAATAAAGAATTGATTTATGGCAACGAATTCACATAAAAGAATACAAAGCAAAGAATAGTGTCCGAAAGTAAAATTCCTTCACGGTTTAATTCCTTTAAGCCAGCCACTTCTCTACATAGAACATCTCCAGAGCAGCAAAGAGAGTTTTCAAAGCTCCCGTATTACACAGCATCTGTTCCTGATAGTAGTTTTTTTTTGTAGAGATGACCACCAGACTACAATACCATAGAGAAGGACATAATCCTCAACGTTTGCCAATTGCGTTCTTGGGCGTATAGATTGCTACAAGCACATTCATCAATCTCTCCGTAATATTCGAATAATACCATTCAGACACGGAAGCGTTGTGACAGGAACTCTTTACTTTCTAGTGAAAAGTGGTAATATCGTTTTGGTAGGGTTGGCTTCCAATCCATTGTTATTAGTCTACCTCCATGCCGTCTGCAATACTACTGAAAGATATTCGACTTAAAACATATTTGAGTTCCGGAGTAGAAACTTTCAAAGTACGTCTATACTTCCTATGGGTTTAACTATTGGCCATCATTAATTTATATATATTTGGCCTTATAAATAATCAAATTTAAAATTTATTAGACTTTAATAAAACAAAATTTTTCATGCAAAATTCAAACTTATTAAACTCTAATAAATTTAAAATTTGATTATGAATAAAGCCTATATTGTACAATATTACGATTTCTTTAAATTATTTGAAGGATTCTAACAAAATTATTTGGTCATATAAAAATTATCTGTTTTTTCTCCACTACATGGTGTTGATGCCCATATAACACTAATTCGATGTAAAGTGTACGACAAGAATACTGCGAGTGAACACCGGACCCCAGAGTGGTTTGCTCGATTTCGTTCGGGAAATTTTGATATCAAAGTGGTTGAAATTTTGCAATTGGTGGAACAAGACCAGCACGCAAGCTGTCAGACGGAGGCACTAATTATCAACCACATGGCAGTTTGGAATCATTTGAAAAAAGTAGCTACTTAAATAAGATCAATGTTTGAGTGACACATGAATTATCTCAAAGAAATTTCATTAACCGAATTACCTGAAACGCAACGATATTCAACCATTTTTGAGGCGGATCATTACGGCCATTAAAAGAAGTTCATTACGAGAATATTAAGCTAAAAAAATCATGGACGACCCTCCAAAAACGACTTCAAAGCCTGGTTTGATGACAAACAAGGTTATGGGGAGTGTTTAGTGGGATTGGAAGGGAATTATTCATTATGAGAAGCTACAACTTGGCGAAGCGATCAATTCTGAATTCTACTGTTTACAACTCGACCTTTTGAATGAAGCAATCAAGAAAGAGTGATCAAGAGAATTCTATTCCATCAAGACAATGCCAGTCCACACACATTTTTGATGACCCGCCAATTAAAATTGACTGCGCTTGGCTGGGAAGTTTTTATTTGGGGAACATGATTACTTGAATCCGAGGTAATATGTGGACATACATAACAGACTTTTTAAAGCTCATCTGTCATTCGGTACTCTTAAAAAATTCTGGAGGTCTCAAAACACTTCAACTAGTACTAAAATCGAGTCAAATCTGTACTACTCTATGGTTGTAGAACATGGCACATCACTAAACGCATCCGACATACACTATGTATCTACAGGTCAGCTACTGTTTTTAATCGGGAGCTACTATAGCGGACTTTTCAAAATCCTCTTAAAGATGACATTCAATTGAGAAATGAATGGTTATACACTAAAAAAAGGTTCAGAAAGGTTCAAAAAATGGAGACGTCAAATTGAAGCCGAAATTAAACAACTGCGTATACTGGAGGGAAAAGACTGCACAGATAATTAATAGGAGTACATGGAAAGAATTTGTAAAGGCTCTCCGTTCCACAAGAAATTAAAGAACAGTTTTTTACCGATAAACCACAGCAGTTCCACAGCCATAGAATTATGAAGCTTTCCGAAAAATTGGAAATGTTATAGATTGTTAAATTCAAAATAAGCAACATGCGTGCAATAACAATCTATGGTTGAGTGCTTAGCGTTGAAAACTATAACACCTGAGATACGTCAGAAGGACGTGGGTTCCATTTGGGGTGCGGCCATCGATATTAACGAAAAATTATAAAATAAAAATATATATAATTAAATAATAAAAAAAAAATATATAATTAAATAAATAAAAAATAATTAACCATCTTCAAAGAAAATCTTATGTAAAAGAGACAGGTTCCTTCCATGTAAATTTCCGGATCTAGAACCGGTCACTAACACCGAGAACGTATCACATGACTAGTTTTGAACCGGTCCTCTTTCCTTTAGGGTAATTTCAATACAGCAAAAATATTTATCTTCGAAAAGGTGTCTTTAATAACAGAACACCTCTAATGCAAACACCTAAGATATGCAAAAATATTTGAATTATTTATATCCAGTTCTATGCTGTTCTATTTTTTGAAAATATTTAGCAAATATTTTAGGAGATATTTACATTTGAAATTAAAATTTTCCAGAGTCTTGTATGGAAATTACATAACTTAAAAAACTACTTATGTAGTTTTTATACCCTCCTCCATAAGTGGTTGGGGTATTATGCGTTTGTGCTGGTGTTTATAACGCACAGAAAAATCATTGGACCCCACCCTTAAAGTATACCGTGTGTGTGTTCGAAATTTCGTACATTTCCGTAGCTACCATATAAACCTCGTTTTCACATGTATAAATCTCATGCAAATATTATTATCAAGTTAATATTCGACACAAATAAGTTTAATATAAGTAAAAACAACAGTACCGAATTTTATGAGAATCGGTCCATAATTTACCATAGCTCCCATATAAACCCACTTCCGGAAATAGACATAAAGTGCATTAAATCATATAGTTCTCAAGTGAGTTTAGAATCTTAAGATTTCGGAATGGTGACAATAGTTGGAATTAAATAATTTTGAAAATCTCTTTTTACCTAATTACACTTACAATGTAACCCTCGTATTCTATACAGTTTAAAATGGTATGTTACAAAATCTATTGACTACTTTAGACGGAACGTGAAATAGAAAATATGCAACCAAACTCATACTCTCGTAGACGGCCGGCTTAATGGCCTTGTGTTGGTTTGCAATTTTTATATTTTTTTTCTACTTCGAACTTTAAATGAGTACAAATTTATTTGAACAATACGTCGTCGTACGAGTATCTATGTATTATTACTTTTATTATTTTTTATTTTGCACTAAATTTTCGCTCTATTTGAAGTTGACATTATTATTTGTAGATTAGTTGTGTGTGTAAGTTTTTGTTTATTTGCACTCGATGTTGTATTGAACACAATGTCGACGATGATGATGATCATGGCGATATTTAACAGAAAACATGTAATTAATGGATAAAATGATGAAGTAATAAACAACAATATACTATATAATTGAAATAAATTAGTTGAAATGTAAATAAATGTTACAGTAGGTTGTTCACAAATTATTGTTATTTTGAAATTATTTCTATTATAAAATTTGGCTTCAAGCGGTCTAAAAGTTTATATTGAAACATAATGATAAATTTGATGGATTACTAATTACTTATATTATAAAGATTGAAAAGTGAACCATAAATATTATAATTTAAGTTTATATATGTTACGGTAAACTATTAAATAATTATTAAAAATAAATGAAATATTATTTGTATAAAACTTGAAATGTCTATAGAACAAGTGTTAAGGTATTCTTTGCAGTAATATCGTAGGGGCGCTACAATTTTCCATAAATGTCAATTATACTTTTATCAACTAAATCTAAAATAAACCATAGAATTTATTTTAAACATTACACACCTTTGAATGGTATGTGCATTACAATAAAATTTGTATCTTATGATCTATAAATTTTAACTTATTCCACTAACATGTTGTTAGAAATTTATTAAAAATTCATTTAAACTATGGAGCGTCTTAAATATTTATGTTCTGTTTTCAAGTGAAATTTATATGGTTGTCATTTTTGCCGTTACATTGTTGTCACTTATTTTTACATATTTGAAGAGTAAATCATTCAACGATTTTCTAATCATCAAATATTTAAAGAAAGAAATCTACATTTCAAATTTTATGCATAATTTTTTAATTTTTTTTTATTTTTAACAATAAAACGAAGCGGGTGTAATTCAATACATTTTTTATCACAATTGTTAAATCTTGTTCACATACGAACAAATGAGTACGAGCAACAGCAGCAGCAAACAAACAAGCAACAACATTTTCATTGTTGGTAATGAACATGAGTAAAGAAACGTTTTATTTGTATTTAAAATATAGATTTACCTCCAGCGAACCAAAAATGTCACAAAACTCTGTTGGTGGTCAGTTGTTGTTGTTCGTTGGTTCTTTCTAAAAAACGAAATTGTATTAAACGTTAAAAAATAAAAACAAATGTAATAATAAGTGCATACACATTGTCGAGCGAAGGCAATCTGAAAATTAATTTGAAATTATTAACTAGTCTTTTTCTTACAAATAAACACTTGCCACTTGAATTGAGGATCATCTTTCAGATAGGGAAGATGTTTTCATTATGATTGTTTTTGATCAGGAATCGTAAAGATTATGATAAATATAATAGAAGAAAAGATAAAAAAACTCAATTATTTTTGGGTTAAAAAAAAAAAGCAGTTATTATACCCACCATTAAAAAGATATGGGGTATATTGATTTTGTCATTCCGTGTGTAACTTATCGAAGGAATCATCTAAGACCCCACAAAGTATATATTTTCTGGGTCCTGGTTAGATTCTGAGTCGATCTAGCTATGTTCGTCCGTCTGTCTGTTGAAAGCAGGATAGGGCTCGAACGGACACAGCCGAATCTACGTTGGTATGTGTGTATGTACATATATACAAACTGACTGCATATACAAACAAAAACAAGAACAACAATGTTAATCATTATATTACTGCTGTTGCTAACTAAATTACTTGCCCATAAAAAAAAACAACAACAATGCTTAATATAAATATTTTTCTGTGTATTTATATTATTTAAAATTTTTTTTAGTTTTTGGCCTATCTAACTCGGTTGTTTATGAACGAATTTGGTTGATTAAAAAAACCGAAATATTATAAAAATATTTACGACCAATCTGTTCAATAGCGAAACCCGGTAGCTTATATAGGAACTTAAAAAAGTCTAAAAATTCGTTTTGGCCGATATTTGGGATATAATGGACCGATTTTTTTTTTCAGAAAAAAATCTAAAGAAAGATTTTGAATTTTTGAAGCAATAACGAAGTCGTTAGCTTGTATAGTACCGAGAAAAGCCGATAACAAATACGATTTTTTGGGAGTATCTTCGGTTTTTTGCCAATAACTCAGTTATTTATCAACCGATTTTGCTCATTTTATTACTAAGTACCGAGAAAAGCCGATAACAAATACGATTTTTTGGGAGTATCTTCGGTTTTTTGCCAATAACTCAGTTATTTATCAACCGATTTTGCTCATTTTATTACTAAGGAATATTTCCTACAATTTGATGTATAAACATGTATATCCGATAACTGGGGCTTTCTAAAAAAAGATTTCAACAGACAGACGGACATCTTTATATCGACTTCCCTATCAATAAGGATCCAGAATATATATACTTTTTGGGGTCTTAGATAAATATTGTAGAAATTACAAACGGAATGACAAAGTTATATATACCCTTTATACCTGTGGAGAAGGGTATAAAAATTAACAAAAGATTTAGAAAAAAAAAACATCGTGAATAGTTAAGCTTAATTTTAAATAAAACATTTCTATGACGTCACAATTTTAAGAGGTATAATGTTTTTATTTTCAACTTCATTGATATATGTATGCATTTTTTTTCTTAAATTAGGATTTAAGAACGTGCTATTTTTAATTTTTTCTTATACAAAGAATCAGAAATAGTCTGTTACCAAAGTAGGATATAATAGGCTTTCATATAATCTTCTAAGGAGTATGATCGAAAAAATACACTCTTTGCTTCATAACTTTTTTCCAAAACAATATTTAAACAATTTTTTGATCTAGTTATCTTTGAAAAAATATGTCAGTTATTATTTTTAATGATAACCTTGTTGATTTGTCGTGAGTTCGATCAAAATGAGTGACGAAAAATATGTACGTGTTATGCATTATTAAAAAATTTAAAAAAAATCAAATTTGTCGCAAAAATAATTGGCCAAAGAATTAAATGTCTGCTTAGACTAATTTGGTGCGAAAAGTTAAAGCTAATGCGGGGTTGAAAACGGAGTCCAAAAAGTTCAGTACTGGAATGCTGCAAAAGATTTAGAAGCCAAGAATAGAGCACTGAAATTAAAATCAAATTTCATGTTGTATAAAGAACGACGAAACGTGTGTACTGGCAGATTTTTCGCATCTTCCTGATCAAAATTTTTATATAGCTGATGCTCGAGGATATGCTGAAGATAAGTTTGGGACCAAAAAGCAGACAAAATTTCCTAAAGAATTCCTGATTTGGCAAGATTTATGCAGTTGCGGCAAAATAAGCAAGTCATTTGTTACTGTGGGCTCCATAAATACTGGAAAATACATCAATGTTTGCAAAAACATCTTCTTCCATAAGAGAGCACAATGTGTTCACATATTTTTGGGCCCATTTGGCATCATTTCACTACGTAAGAAAGCTCTGGAGTGGTACCAAAACAATAACATAGTTTTTGTACCAAAAGGGGTCAATTCTCCAAATTGTACGGAACTAAGACCAGTGGAGATATATTGGGTTTTTGTGAAAAAAGAAACGAAGAGAACAAAAGAGGTGACCCAAAATAAAAAAGATTTTAAAAGGAGGTGGGCAGACTGTTCAAAAAAAAGTGACTGAAACAACTATCAAATCTCTAACGAAAGGGTTTGCCAAAAAAGATCTACAATTTAATAAGTAGTGGTCAGAAGTATAAAAGTTATTTTTTTCTATGATCTGTAGTATAATAGCAATTAAATAAAAAAAAAAACATTAAAAACTCTAAGATCAACCGTTTCCAAATTATTGAATTTTATATATGTTAAGATTTTTTTGATCGCACTCCTTATTTAGTCTAAGGAGTTAGAATTAACCAAAAATTATACATGATGTTAACTTTATTATATAAATTTAGATTTTTACTGTATTCAAACTTTTACTGTCTACGAATTTTCTACCAATGCGATTTTACAAATTTTCTCTCTACACCCACTCTTTACCCCTCACTTTTCCAAATTTAAGGACTTCAGGGGGCTATGTGTGACAAGTTAGTGACTTGACTAGTACTATATTTTTGTAGCTCCATGTCATGACTATAAAATGGGGCTAACTAATGTCCAATACTTATTACCTAGAAAATTTTATAACCTGAAAACTCCTCAGGGAAGCAAATTTTCTTTGGTCCTCAATGGGTTAAAAATGTGAAGTGATGGAAATTTTTAATTTTACTTTTTAAACTGTATTAAGCCTAAGGAATAATAATTTTGTAGAATTATTTGAGATATAAATTTTTTGTGATTTTGTTGACCTATTTTCCCGCCAGGGATATTAAAAATATGAATCGCTCAGACAAATATAACAATCATATCAATATATAATATTCGATTGTATGTGTCAACTACGCACTCACCTCATTAACAGCCAATTATTGAAACGTAAGTATTATCAGATCGAAAAATTTGGACACTTTTGTGTTAATATTAACGGAATCCTGGAATCCATCACAAAAGGCTTTGGGTGAAAGTCTCCTTTGTCTAGAACAAAGCCTAAATGCCGATGAAGTTTAACGTTCCACTTACTTAAAGCAATAGAATTGATTGCAGTGTGTTATGCATTTCTCTATTATATTTCAAAGGATTTTTCAGTTTTACCTCATATAACAATGCATTGCAATGATGGAAAGATACATAATTTGTTGTCGTTGTTGTATATATTGTTGGTGTTGAATATCAACCATAATAAAACAAATGTTAAATTTTTGTTGTAAACACATTAGCATAATAATATGAGTATTCAAACACATACTCAAAAATACAAATGCATATGTAAACAAATATTCATACAAAAGGTTTTCAATAGTAAAGAAATAAATATACTTAGTAGAAGGAATGAAAACCAACAACCAACTTAAATAAACCGCATAAAGAGGTACTTGTGTTTGTAATCATCGTTTAGTGATGTATGAATGAATGTGTGGCATAAAAGCGTAGGTGAGAATTAAAACAAATAGAGCAGAAAAATAAGACAGATAAATCGACGAACGGACGGATAGAGGGACTGACAGACAGACGGAGTAGACCATTTAGTAAACAAATATTTCAAAGAAATATTGCATACAAAAGACAGCAAAGTGATACAACTAAATACACGAGTAGGAAAAAAAATGTAAAAATATTTGTATTTAATGAAGGTACAATTATAAATGAAGAAGCAATAATGTATAGGTGTAGACTTAGGAACAAAGGGATGAGCAAAATACCTTGTATAAATTCTAAAGAATATAAATATTATGTAATTTAATTCATTATGGCCATTAAATAATAGATTTAAGAATTAAATTACATTATGAGGGTGTTGATGGACTTTGCAGCAATTAATATATCTGTAATTGTGGTGAGGAAAATTTGCGAGAAACAAGTGAGAATATTATATTCGGCTTGGCCGAATCTATAAAACCACCATCTACATGTTTTTTTAAATTTCACATTATGTGGGAGGTGGACGGTAAAGTGGGCAGACCAGAACCCATTTTTGTTTACCGAGTTTACATTAGTCCCTTAACTATTTGTGTAAAATTGATGTACAAGATTTTTGTAAAAGATATCGGCAAAAAAGTATAAACTAGAGTTACGCCGCACACCTTTTCTAGTAGCACACCTTTTCTAGTAGTTGAATTATATAAACTTTATATAACATAAATATATGAGCCAAATGTCGTTCCTCCAGGATGTACGCCCCGACCCCTATCCTTTCAACAGACGAACAGACGGACAGACATCGGACAGAATATATGTATATACTTTATGAGGTCTTAGATGACGATTGAGACATGTTACACACTGAATGACAAACCCACTATATCCCTCAGATTGATACCATATTAAAACGGATAAACAACAGGAATTTTCGGAATTCATCTCCGATTTCAATGAACTTCGCTACAGATATTACATATTGCAATTGTTGCTCAAATCACAAACTTTCAAACATTTTGGACCTTTGCGGTCCAAAAATATGGCATTTTAGAATTGAAAAAACTGTCGAATTTCTTCCATAGCTTATAACATCTACACTATACATTGTAGAACTCTAATTTTTACTTTTTTTATGGTAAAAAGTAATTTTTTTATATATAAAAGTTCAAAATATTTACCAGCATTAATTTCAAAATAAGTTTTTTATGAGCTCATATTGAAATAAAATTTATTTTACAAAATTTGACTTTAGTTTATATTTTGTTACATAACTTCTAAACTAAAGGAGTGTCCAATATAAAATTTGTACGAGTCTGGAGAAGAGTTGTGTTAACATTATGTAATTTTTAAAATATCGTTTTTGAAGATAATTATTAAACCATTAATTTTTATAAGTCTAGTTTTGACCTTCGAACTTTCGAATTAAATCAATTTACTATATATCATTTTGAAGGCAATATCTCTATCTTTTAAATTATACTACAATGCTTTATTGTGTATAGTTCAGAAGTTGTAGTTAATTTTATTTTTCATAACTTTTAAACTAAATGAGTCTTGAACTTGAAGTTTTACTTGTGTAGCAAGAAGAGTTAGGTCAACATTATATATTTTTTATAGATTTTTAAAAATACCGTTTTTTGAGATGTAATGAATTGATTTGTATATGTCTAATTTTGATCTTTAAACTTTTGATACAAGAAACATCTAAAGGTAATCCTTGATTTACACGATACTTCATTTACGCGATTTCCTGATAACGCAATTCAATAATAGTAACCATTTCCTGAAATACGCGTTTTTTTAACGCGAACTTGATATAATGCGTTTAAAAAATAATAGCAAACTTTGAATTGCGCGGAATACAGTATTGTACACCGAATCTGCAGAAACTTTTATTGAAAAAATAAACTATTTTAAACAAGCGCGAATATTACATTCGGCTCGGCCGAATCTATATACCCACCATCAACTTTTTCAATTTTTTTTACTATGGGAGATGGGCGGTAAAGTGTTTTTGTTTCCGAGTTTACATTGGTCCTTGAACTATTTGAACAAAATTTCGTTGACGTTTCACATATATGGGAGGTGGGCGGACCACGCCCATTTTTGGTTTGCAAGTTTATATCGACCCCCAAACTATCTGTACAAAATTTAAATAAATATAAATGTTTATACCATTTAAACTTAGATATTATGTATGGATTAGAATTAATTTATTTTATATTCCTCTTCCACCAACATATGCATATAAAAAAATATTATTATATGATCAAGTATTAAGAAGAATATTTCTTAGGACTTATCGGTTATCGAATAAAATATAAAAATCCCAGCATCGATTCGAAATAAATCTTTAACTTCTAATCGGCTATTTGGATTTACATGAAATTACACATAGGCATAGTTTTTTTTAGTTTAGGAGCCGGATCCCATATACGCTTCAGGAGCGAAGCTATGAAGGTTCAAAATAGGGTACTAATGTTATAGAAAATGTTTAACCACCAGCGAATTTTTGTTCTTTGCCCGATTTTCAAGATTTTTATATCACCTTAAAGCCTTGATAAATCCTTTAAAAAACATGCTTGCTTACTATTTCTCTTATATATTCTTCGAGATACATATATTCATTTGAAATTTCAACAATCTCAACTTTGCAAGATGTTGGTCAAGTCTTTTCCATGTATATCACAACATTTTCAACCGATTTTATAAAATTTTTTGCAGTTTATTAAAGAATAAAATTGTCTATCGTATAAAGAAAATTTGAAGTCGATATCTTTATTGTCAAAAAATAAACGATTTTGAATTGGCAAGTTTGTAAAAATTAATAAACAGACGGAAGGAAGGACGGAAGGACAGATATTAGAATTCTTAAAAAAAAGTTAAAATTCCAAAGATATATTATTTTTTACTTCTTGATCAATATAAAAACTAAATCGAAATATTAAAATATTGATATCACTTATCCCTGAATTAAGTACCATTTTCGATCCACTTAACCCAAATGTATAGACGGACGGACATTACCATTCTGTCAAAAAATATTTTATAATTCTAAAAATGTATTTTTTACTAACTAATAAATAGAAAAACGAAAAAAAAAAGATATAATCGGTCAAGACCGACCATATGATACCCTACACCATTATGTAAGAACATACAAATACAGGAAGGCAACATATATTAGAATTTTGGCCAATCGTAGACCAACACTTTTACTAAATGTAAAATAAAATATACAAATACAGAATAATGCGTTGATACTAACATCTACATGATTTTATGCTCTTTAGGACGATTCTCGGAAGTGGGTTTATATGGGAGCTATGGTAAATTATGGATCGATTCTAATAAAATTTGGTAAAGTGTTTTCAACTTATATAAAACTTATTTGTGTTGAATATTAACTTGATACTAACATTCGTATGGGATTTATTTACATTAAAGTGATTTTCGGAAGAGGGGTTTATATGGGAGCTATGGTCAATTGCTAATCGAAATTTGGTACAAAGATTAATACTTGTACAAAACTTCTTTGCGCCGAATTTCATTAAAATATTTATAATTTTAAGGCATTTTTGAGTGTTGAATCTTTATTCTGGGGGGACATTTGTATGGGGCTTAGGTGAAATAATAGACCGATCACAACCAATTTCAATAAGCTTCGTCCTTGTATATAAAAGTCCCACGTGCCAAATTTCATTGAATGATCGTTAAAATTGTGACCTGTTTTTTGTGCACAAGGTTTACATGGACAGTCAGCCAGCCAGACGGGCGGACGGACATCGTTAGATCGATTTAAAAAGTGATTCTGAGTGAGGTGGGTGTTGGTTAACTTTTTTTATGCGTTACAAACATCAGCACAAACGCATAATACCCCAACCACCTATGGTGGTGTAGGGTATAAATAGAACGTGATTATAAAAAATCGGATATCACCTCTTCCTGAATTAAGCGCCATTTTCGACCCATTTATCCCAAATGTATAGACGGACGGACGGACATTACCATTCAGCCAAAAAACATCTTATAATTCTAATAAAAATGCATTTTTTACTTACTAATAAATAGGAAAATTAAACGTGATCATTAAAGTGTTGATATTTTATGCTTTATTTTCGACCCATTTAAATCTAATGTATAGACGGACGGACATTCTGTTCTATAATAGCATTGATTTAGAGTGCATTAGAGACATTTTATATGTATAAAAAAGGATTTTAATGTGCATTAAAAACAAAAATAATAATACTAATAATAATAATTTTTTTTGAAGGACTAAAATCAAATATTTTTGATAGTGGCCCATATATTTTTGGAGTTTTTTGATTGACATCAAGATCCTTGAAATCACAGCAAATCTGTAAGAGTAAACTTTAATTTAGATTTAATTTTCGAACATCAGTTGAATATAGAATAGAAGGTGCTTTATGAAAAGGTTTGGCTCAAATTTAATTTTGAGCAATTTATGCTGGCATATTCTGAAAAATAAGATAATTAAAAACTGTAATTATTTTAATGAACAGTAAGCACTTACATAAATATATTACAAAATGTAAATTACATTTGTTACACAATCTTATAATTAACAAAATTCCTGGGTGGCATAATGGAAATTTCCAATTTGTAATACTTGTTGTTCACCTGTCAAACGTACATACGCAATACATTAAAATAAATTATCGCTTTCCTGGATAAAAACAAATAATTTTAACAAATTTCTAGCTAATAAATAAAATCAAACGATTCTACTATGATAAAATTAGCGGGAACACCAAAATCAAATAAAAAAGAAATCAGCAATAACCATGTGTGTGCCGAATGTCAAAAAAAAAATCACAGTAAACAGCCCTTGAATTTGAACTGACTATGGTGTGGTGAGGGACGTTTCGTTATCTCAACCCTCAAAGAGTTCACACTCTTAGGCAATTATATTTTTATATATTTACTTATTAGTACTCGTACGATTTTAGTTTCTAACTATTTATTCTATTATTTTTTATTTTCAATTCATTTTTGATAAACTGCAATGAGGAATAAATCGTTACAAGATAAAAAAAACCATACGTACGGAAGGAAAAAAATCATGGGGAGCACTGAGAAATCAAAGTGCGCAGTAACCATAATACGTCAGTAGTTAGTATCTGTAAGTGAGTGAATCTCTTCTACTAGTACGTCTTCAGTCATTTGTACCACCACGTTACAGAAAAGCGCAAAATATGAACAAAAAGAAAAGCAAAGCGTTTGTGGTGTTAGCGTAAATGGTTGGTTGTTCTATTAACAAAAAATATAATCGTATACTTTTTGGAGTTAGTATTAAATCCGGTACAGACTAGATGACAACGTGTTTAAGAAATTAACGAGAGTAGGACGAGCGAAAGAGCGAGTGCATGAATGAATGATTGTTGTGTATTTAAGTCAAGTGAAAAATCTTAAAGGTTTTTTTTGTTAAAAAATATTTTTTTTTATCATAGTGAAAATGAAAAAGTTTTTATGAGTGAAAGTATACAGAAAAATGTTGCAAAAAAATATTTAAGAAATTTATTAAAAAAGAAAGAAAAAAAGAATTACAAAATTCTAACAAGTTTAGTGTTAAAGCTAATACAAGTTTAATAGTTTAAATTAACATAGTTTTTGTTTTAAAATCAATTCAATGTCTAGTTTAGAATCAAATATATCACAACAACAGGAATTACAAACACCTCAAGTGCAGCAGCAAAAGCCGCAGCAAGAAAATGCAATTATGGTTGCTGGTCAACCAACAATAAAACAAACAGAAACATCGACAACATCACAAACTTCAACAGCGCTAGAGGATGAAGGTTCGTCTACTTTAACAGCACAATCAGTTGAATCCAAACAACAGCAACAACATTTGCAACAAGACCAGCAACAACATCAACAGCAAATGCAGCCACTTAACCAACAAAAACCATCAAAACATCAATTTTTGCATACGATGCCAATAAACACTAAAATGGTAACAACAACAACTATAACAAATGTACAACATGCGGCCACCATCAGTTGCAATAATAGCAATAACAATAACAACAATATCAATATAATAAATGCTAGTCCATCGTCTTCTAGTACAAGTACTTGCAGAGGAGTAACAAATGCGCAGGTACGTAAATTTTGCACAAATTACTAGGGAAATCCGGCAAAAAAACACAACAACATACAAAATATATTATTACAGTTGTTGTTTTTATTGTTTTTGTATTGTAACATTTTTTCCAATTTAAAAATATTTGCAACTTTTCAGCTATGGGGCTGAACCAAACAAAATAAAAATCTGTATTTTTATAGTAAAACAAAAAAGAATTTAATCTGCAAGTATACCGGCCGGCTTTAAATGGCTCTGTAATGTCTGCAATTCTGCACAAGGTACCAAAACACAGCAACAAACATACACACATACAAATATCAACAATACATGTACATACATACCTCTGAACATATAGATTTTTGTTTGAAATTGTTTGTTATGTAAAACTTTTGTTTCTTTAGAGATCAAACATCAATGTTAAGTTTACTATAAACCCGGGAAGGGGAAATCTTTTGAACGTGACTTAAATTTCTAATTAGAAAATTTTCAACTGAAAACAAAGTAAACTGGTGAATTATACAAATTAAATATGTTTGTTGAAAATAAAAATATAAAAGAAATAATATTCAATTATAAGAAATATTGAGGAAATATGAAAATTTGTAACAAATGTAAATATTTAATTTAGTAGGTACCTTGTACTTATTGGAATATTTTTATTAGTTCTTTAAATTTGTACATACGTTAGAAGCAGCGTTACCGTTGAGAATTTTTAAAAAGTCGCCAAAAAAGGGGATTTCAAAATAAAAAGTCGCCAAAAAAGGGGATTTTTCCTAAAAAAGGGGCCAACTGCTTTAAAACCCAAACAACTCCTTAAAATTTATTTATTTGATAACAACAGATACAAAAAATATTGTATTTTAAGATAAACTACTAAGTCCAATTGTGTTACTAACAAAATAATTTGTTTATAAAAATTGTATATTTTTATTATTCCAAAAATAAAGATTTATTCACAAATTTAGTTGAAATACAATTCTTTTTTTTATTAATTACACTTCTGTACTTTTTTGCAAGGTCTTTACTAGTACTCCAGTTTTTTAAATCCCCGTTGATCCCCGTTGTTAGGACTGAACATATGGATTGATTAAGTATTGACTTAAGTCTGTTGGACAAACTAATTTTTATAATTGATTATTTAGTAAATAAAAAACACGTTATAAGGAATTATAACTTAGGATATAAGTATTAATTCTATCTATTTTTTATTTTCCCAATCCAGTACAAAAAAAAAAAAAAAAAAAAAAAATCAAAATCGCCAAAAAGATGCTTATTTAAATGGCTATTCATAAACTTTATTATATTTATTTACTAACAGTTTCAGTTCATTTACAAATACTCTAGTGCTTTTTACATAACTATAGTGTGAAACAATCTCAAAATAATTAATTTATTTGTTTAAATTTTAAAAAGGGGCCAAAAAAGTCGCCAGGTGGTCAAAAAAGGGAAAGGGAAAAAAAAATCATAGAAAGATTACTCAAACGACGCGTATTAAAGTTTTAAAATTAATATTTAGTTTCCTATCAGCGATCGAAAATTATGAGTCTAGTAAATTTGGTAAAAAGTTTTGTATATAAAGGTCTGAAACGATTTTCATAAATACTGCCTAAATTAGAAGTAGCGGAAATTGTATCGGAACAGGGATTAGCATTTGTATACAAATCAAATATTAATTATTGCATATATAAAGAACTAGTATAGTGAAAGTAAAATTTTATGGGATTTAGTTTCCAATCAAATTAAACAATTGGTTGAAAATAGGACAGGTCGGTCCAGGCGAAGTGGTAGTTTATCAAATATCTATGAATTTATTGCAGCGAAATTTTTTACAGAATATTTTTTTAAATAACTAAATACTTTTACTCTAAACTTATTTTATTTTAATACGATTAAAAAAGGATTAAACAAGTCGTTACATAAATTATTTTAAACTTGCATTAACTACACAGGTCAACACTAAAAAAGAAAAAAATGTTCATCACATCAAACATCTAAACCTTTGACAACCAAATAATAATGTATCTCTAAGAAAATTTTTGGTGATATAGTTTTCGGGGTAAAAGGTAGATCGAATTAGGGATTCGTGTTTTATAGTTTTTAAATACTAATTAATCCTGAAAAAGCTTCGATATTTCTTTCTGAAAAAAAAAAAATAAAAAATAAATAATAAATAAAAATAAAAAATAAATTAATAAATAAAAATACTACTTCCTTAATCCTAATTAATGTAGGGCTTCCAAATTTTTACCTATCTGAGGGCTTCGTTAGTCGAAACGACTAACACTAACTTTAATTAAAAATTTTTTAACCGTAGAAGCTGCAAATCTTATTTTTTTTTTTAATTTTCAATATTGTTATAAATTTACCTACAGATTTTTCGAAATTTTTACGATGCTCTTATGCAGTTTTTGAAGAAATTTTGACAAAAAAAAAAAAAAAAAAAAAAAAAAAAAAGTTTCTTTTAACATATTTTTTGAATAAAGAGAGAAAATTTCGAACACCAGACGAGCATCACCATCTTCGATTTTGATGAAATTCGGTATACACACTGATTACGTCAATAAAAAATTTTCAAATTCGTAGTAGTTTAGATTTTATCGCGGTTCAAAGTTCACTTTTTTTCAGATTTTTTTTTTAAATACATGAAAGTTAAATCAAAATATCTCAGGACCTATTTGTTCGATTTAAATAATCTTTGGCTCAAATTAATGAAATATAATTTTTTAAAAGAAAATGATATTGAAATTAATATTCGTCCGTCAAGGATATTTAAAAATCATATCATTAATTTTTTTATTTTTTCTTTCCGGACAAATAGGTCCTGAGATATATTGATTTATATTTCATGTATTTAAAAAAAATCTGTAGAAAACTACAACAAATTTGACGTAATGAGTGTGTATACCGAATTTCATCGAAATCGGAGATGGTAAGGTCCAAAATTGGGTTTTTTTTTTTTCAAAAATTTTTGTTTTTTTCTTAAACTATTAATATAATTCATATTTAGTATGATGCAGAAAATGTAGGGCATCCCCAATTATACTGCACATTTGCTCGAAAATATCAATCGCATATTTAGTTTTATTATATAACTCATAAGATGAAGTCGATCTGTAATTGTTAGGTTAGGTTGCGTGGGCAGCTTTCCAAAATAGGGGAATTCACTCGGAGGCCCAATGTGTCCCATTGTATTATCCTAGAAAGAGGAAGAAAGAAGAAAACCCCACATTGAAGAATAAATTATTCCCTGTTGGTTTTTAAGGAAATATCTGATCTTTTACAGAATTCTTCTAATTAAATGTTTTATTGTGGTTCGGTTATTCGGTGGGTATATTGATTTTGTCATTCCGTGTGTAACATGTCGAAAAAATTGTTTAAGACCCCATAAAGTATATATTTTCTGAGTCATGGTAAGATTCTGAGTCGATCTAGCTATGTCCGTCCGTTCGTCCGTCTGTCTGTTGACAGCAGGATAGGGCTAGAACGAGGCAATCTAGAGAGATGAAATTTGGCTCCAATATTTATCATATATAAGGTTTGTTTGGTATTAAAAATGAGCAATCGGTTAATAAACAAATATGGACAAAATACTAGAAACACAGGGTGTCCGTTGTAGCTTCATTTCATACTTTTCTGCTGATATCTCTTAAACAAAAGCCAGTACGATGCTTTTGTTTAAGATAGTTCGAGGGTCGATATAAACTTGGAAACCAAAAATGGGCGTGGTCCGCCCACTTTACTACCCACCGCCGATATAGCGTAAAATTTGAAAAAGTTGATGGTGGGCATATAGATTCGGCCGAGCCGAATATAACATTCGTGCTTGTTAAATTCCGTTTAATTATATTCCGAGCTTTTAATGTCCTTTAAATTATTTCTAACTAGAGTCCAATATCTTTCAACTGCATGAAGTTTCGGACAATTAGATGAATTAACCTCTTTCCGTACAAACGCTAACAATTTCTTTGTTACCACTCCATTGTTTTGTTGCTGTAATAAAAAGAAGCGAGAACAGGCCAGAAAAAAGCGGATGTACTATATTTTCTTAGGAAAGGGAGAAGTCTTTTCCAAAGGCACTCATTCACTTATATTTCTGTGTTAATGGAAATATTTTTTGTGAATGAAATATTTTATGGCCATGAAATTGAAAAAAGTCAGCCTGTAAGAAAGTTTAGACAAGTAATTATGAAAAAAATCGTCTGAAGTATTTTCTCGTTATTTTTTTTACTTTCAAATTCGTGATTGTGTTTCTATTAGGATCTTCTTGTACTTTATAGGTCTCCAGGCCAGATGTCTTATCAACTTTTCTGATGAAGATTCAAAGCAATTAACTTTTTGGATACTTTTCTTCCTGAGATGAGACTGAAGATTCTATTTTTCTTCCAGGTTTCTATTCGGTGACCATGACTTCTTTGTATAATATTATGACTCAAGAAGCTGTATTTTGTGACACAACTGCTTTCCTGTTTTATAACGCCGATGTAAAATTTAATTAAAAATTTTAATTATGTGTTTAGGTGTTTTTTATTCAATTTCCATTTTAAGAAAAATTAAATTAAAAAAAGTTTCGACTGGGCCGAATCTTTGATACCCTTCACCACATTACTATAATACCATATTACCATCATACCATCTTACCGACATCATACCGACAAATAATAAAATTTTCGCCTCAACGTATGCTTTCATATTTTCACATTTATAAATCTAATTTTTTTTTTCCAAACTACGAACATTTGAATGCGAAAAAAAACCGAAATTTTGTAAAAATATTTATGATTAACCTGTTCAAAAGCTTCAAAAAGTCTAAAAAAACGAAGTCGCTAGCTTGTATTGGAGCTGAGAAAAGCCGACAATAAATACGATTTTTTGGGAGTATCTTCGGTTTTTTTTCCGATATCTCAGTTATTTATCAACCAATTTTGCTCATTTTTATTAGCGATTTTCTAAGGAATATTTCCTATAATTTGATGTATAAAACATATATATCCGATAACTGTGGCTTTCTAAAAACTGATTTCAACAGACAGACGGACAGACGGTCAGACGTACATCTTTATATCGACTCCCCTATCAATAAGGATCCAGAATATATATACTTTTTGGGGTCTTAAATTAATATTGTAGAAATTACAAAAGGAATGACAAACTTATATATACCCTTTACACCTCTGGTGAAGGGTATAATTAGTTTCGCTTTTACCATGAAACTTAGGACATGGCTAGTTAGCATAATGACAAATGTAAACCAATTAACAGAATTATTTAATTTTTACCACATCAAAAGTAATAAGCCCAAGAGCATGCAAGGATTTTTTCGTGCGCAGTCCTTATGTTGAAATCAATTGCCTAGATAAAAGTTTAAAAAACAGTTTATTTTCACCATATTTTAAGAAAACGTCATAATTATTTGTGAAAAGAAGATTGTGTTTTATAAAAAACCGAAATATTAAATATTTTAACTCTTAATATAATCTAAAGTATAAAACCGAAATATTAAATTATTTTAACTCTTAATATAATCTAAAGTATAATTTCTTAAGTTTGAACTTGTCTAATGGTGAGTCCCTAATTAATTCAGTAGATACTTAAGTCATGCAATTAAAAATATTTTATGAATATAATTAAATACAAGGTATTTAAATTTTAAATATTACAATTTGTTTGTACAACTATTCTCTCTGGGATTATCTTTTGAAGCTTAGACATAAGTACAAGTTTTTAGTTTTTGCTCTTGATATAAAGTTATTTTCAATAACTGAACAAGTTCATTTTTCTCATTACTCTGATATCTATGATTTCTTTACTGTAATAATTATCGAACACAATTTTCATTGCGCTATCAAGGAAGTACAACTTGGACGAAATGGCGAAAGGTAACCTTCCGTATATGGATATTCATAAAAATATTTATGAGTAATTTAAAAGACTAGTCAGTATTGAACTATAGTTAGCATTACTGTATACTACCTAGTACAAAAAATTATATGCTGCCACATTAGCCCTAACATGCCCGATATTAAAAACTAAAAAAGTATTCCCTTCCCTGAATTTTCAAGAATAATAGCACGAATACTCTATAGATTATTTTAATTACTCTACTCAGCTTTACACAGCTTTGGTTTGAGACAATAAAAATTAAAATAAAGCTGGTGGTAGTCTTATCCTCTACAATATCCTGCACCAAATACACGACTATATAGAGTAAAAGTACTCGCTCATTCATCAGTATGCTGTGATGTGGAATTGATTTGTTGACGCCATTTAAACAACTGACTACAACAACTAGGACCGCTGAAGAAACAGCATGTTTTCGTCATTAAAATAGAAGAAGAGTAAAAAAAGAGCCTTGTAATTGAAAGGGGGATGATTTCCATAACTCGTAGTAACAATAAAGAGATGATGGTGATGGTGATTCTTTTTTAAGCAAAAAATCATTGAATGTTTTGAATGGATGCGTATCTAAATGTATGTAAAATGAAAATGTATTTAAGTCTTTATGGCTTTTTTGGGTGCTTTATTTTTCAACGTTATTTTTTGTTTGCTACATTAAGTTTTTGTTTGCTTTTGGGTTTTTTCTTTTAAGATTCTTTATAGCAAATGTTTGTTTGGCTTTAATTTTATTTTAAGTCAAATTCTTTGTTATTTATTTTTCTTTTTTTCAGTTATATTTTTTCTTATTTTAAAGACTTGTGTGATGCTTTTTTTGCCTTTAGTGCTTGTTGTCCTGGTTTGGTTGCGAAACAAAAAAGGGGTGTAGATTTAAGCGACAACAAAAATAAATTGCAGAAGGCATTAAAAAAAGTGAGGGTGTTTTGAATGTATCCTTGATTTGTTTCGGATATCCTTGGAATATTTAAGATTTATTTTTTTTCACTGCTTTTTATGTGTGCTTGTTTTTTATTATTGTTCTTTATTTACACTTTTACTGCTTTTGCTTATGTTTTTGCCTGCAAGTCTCTGGAAACAAGGAACAAACATAGAAAATGTTGTCCTCAATTGAACTTTTGTTAAAGAGGACAATACCGTAGAGGGATGGATTTAAAATGACGACATAGGAAAGTACATACATACATGAATGTACGATGTACATAAAATATGTTATTTTTTTATTTTTTTTCCTTAAAGAGAATTTAAGAAAATTAAAATGAAAACATTTAAAAACACTTTAGTTGTTGGCAAAGAAATGTTATTTAAATTGTTAAAGATGTTCGTTATATTTCAAATGGTTTTAGGATTTTTTGTAAAACGTTTTATGAGTTTAAAAAAGTTTAAGTTGGATTTTTTAAATTTTTGGTTATGATTTTATTTTGTATTTTCTTTTTAATCAAATAAATGATATGCTAATGTACGTTTAAAAAAGAACTAAATATTTATTTATTCATTATTAAAATTTTACCCTAGATATGTTTAATTTTTTAATTTTAGAATTAAATACACAGTGAAACGAGACAAAATTTACTGGATAATTCTAACGCCAAATTAAATCGTATCAGTAGTCTAACAAAACCCAAAAAAGTTTTTTCGAAGTTAGATTGTGTGCCAAACGGTAGCAAAGTATGTAGAAAAGTACAATTTTTAAGTATATGAGGTGAATAAAATTTCACTAGCTCAAAGGGCTACATAAATTTTTGACAAGAGAATAGAAAAATTTGAAAGTCGTAAAATATATAATAAAATAAAATAATTTGAAATTGTTTGAGATTTGAAATGTTTATTTTATAAAATTGTAGTTTTTCTTTTTAAAACAAATAATTTTAAAAAATATATTAATTTTATTTAAAGTTTTGTGAAATTTTGTTAACGATTTTGTCCAAATATTTCACGGGAAAAAGTTTTCATTTGGCACAGCAAAACTATAAAATTTTTTCACCATTGGAAAATTTAAATTTTCCACAGAACTTTGCTACCGTTTGACACACACTCTTAGTTTTAATTTTGTTTTATGGCCTCTTGAAGTTCGAATTTTGCGGAATTCTTTCAGAGCTAGTCGCCACTCCCTTTTTACGTCCATTTTTGTCATAATATTGTATACTTTTTAACTTGACTCGATTAAAATGAAACTTGGTACACATGTACATTAGAGTGTCCCGAGGAAGGACTTTTTTGAGATTTCGATGTAGGAAGACCCCACAAACGATGCGCATTGGTAATCTGACTATGGAAAAAATATTTAAAACATTTTATAAATTCATCCTCAGTTCCTTAGCAGCATTGAAAATCTCAAGCCAAAAAAAAAATTTTGCCAAAAAGAAAAAAGTTTAGATTTTTTCTCAAAAAAATCGTAATTTAAAGCTCGTTATGAGAAAAATATTTTTAAGTTCTTACCCATAGTATTGGTTACACTTGAATACTATTTAGGGCATTTTCGTGAAATTTTTTTTTTACAATTACATGAACATTTTTAATATTTTGTATTTATTTTGCAAGCAAAATATCGAAAAAATTCGAAAATTTCGAAGATCTTTAAATTTTGTATTGACGTAATGAGTGTGTATACCGAATTTCAACGAAATCGGAGATGATAAGATCCAAAATTGCGTTTTATTGTTCGAAATTTTTTATTTTTTCTCTATAATTTTATACAAATTATTTATTACAACCATTTAGCTGGCCACAGATCTTAAAGCAAATCGGTAAATACATGTAGAAAAAAATGTTTGAGTATTTTAGTGATGTCCGTCCGTCTGTCTGGCAGTCTATATTAGACTTTGAATGAAGCTACAAATCGCAGTTTTTCAAATAATTGTATGAATTTTGGCTTTATATTATGCAGAAACGAGCTCTGTTAAAATTAGTTTATAATGTTTACCTATTATAACCAAGTCCCTATACAATTTTTCTCCCAGAATAGGGTTTTGACGCCCATAAATTTTTATACCCTACACCTTCATAGGTGGTTGGGGTATAATGCGTTTGTGCTGATGTATGTAACGCACAGAAAAAATTATCGGACCCCACCTTAAAGCATATCGTTCGACTCAGAATCATTTTCTGAGTCGATTTAACGATGTCCGTCCGTCTGGTCGGCTGGATGTTTGTCCATGTTAACCTTGTGAACAAAGTACAGGTCGCAATTTTAAAGATATCTTGATGAAATTTAGCACAGATAATTATTTTGGTACAAGGACGAAGCATATTGAAATTGGTTATGATCGGTCCATTATTTCACCTAGCCCCCATACAAATGTCCTCCCGGAATAGGAGTTTAACGATCATAAATGCCTTAAATATATCAATATTTTAATGATACTTATACGGCATAAAGGAGTATAAGTATCAATCATTGTGCCAAATTTCATCAGAATCGGTCTATAATTGACCATAGCTCCCATATAAACCCCTCTTACGAAAACTACGTTAACGTGCATAAATCCCATACGAATGACAGTATCAAGTTAATATTCGGCACAAATAAGTTTATAAGAAGAAACAACATTGCCAAAATTTATGAGAATCGGTCCATAATTTACCATAGCTCCCATATAAACTCACTTCCGGAAATCACTCTAAAATTGATCAAAGAAGAGAAATCATATAGATGTTAGTATAAATGCATTATTCTGTATTTGTATAATTTATTTTATATTGAGTAAAAGTGTTGGTCTACAATTAGCCACAGATCTAATTTTTAGCTTATACAGAATAGTGTAGCATATCATATGGTCGGTCTTTACCGACTATAGTTTCTCTCTCATTTAGAATACTAATGCAATAGCATTAATTGTACTAAATTACAATTAAAAGTTTTATAGACGTTAGAAACTATATTTAATTTTATAAAATAATTTTTATAAACGTAAAAACTATAGATATAACATTTTTTATCAAGTTCGTACCTCAAAAATCCATAGCTCTCATATATGGCCCATTTCCGAAATTACGTTTTTTAAACAAAAGATTGTAAAATGTATAAATTTTAATTTCAAACTTTACAACAAGACTTGATCTGTAATAAAACAAACGTTCCGTATAAACTCTCTGAGAAAATCGGTCAATACAGATAAGTTCTTACAGTCCTAAAGAATGTTAGCACTGACTTCATGCACAATTAAGCACAGGATCCATATAATATTCTCACCGAAAATAGGTTACATCCGAGAACAACTTTTTTTACAACACTAAGAAATGTTATCATTGTTGTCATAGCGTCATATCAAGTTTGGAGCTACAATATGGAAAGTTTCGTAGCACGAATATAAGAAATAATTTCAATATCTTGTGCACTTGCATGATATTTTGGATTCGAAGTATTGGGCATTACTACATGATATTGAAAAAATTAAAGGAATTCATAAAAATCAAAGTCAATGCGGTGAAGGATGTAAAAACGGCTAAAATGTGCGCTACTGGCTCAAAACATCGATAATTCGAAAACTTTTTAACTAGTCACATATTATCATTTATTTTTATACCCACCACCAAAAAGATGGGGGGTATATTGATTTTGTCATTCCGTGTGTAAGATGTTGAAGGAATCATTTACGACCCCACAAAGTATATATATTATCTGGATCCTGGTTAGATTCCAAGTCGATCTAGCTATGTCCGTCCGTCTGTTGAAAGCAGGATAGGGCTCGAACGGGAAAACGTAGGGGGACGAAATTTGGCACAAATATTTATCTTATATAAGGTTTGTTTGAAAATGGGCAAAATCGGTTAATAAACAAAAAAGTTATGGGCTAAAAACTAGAAACACAGGATGTCCGTTTCATACTTTTCTGCTGATATCTCTTAAATAGAAGCATATACGACAACGACAACCCCCACATACATAGTTTGGGGGTCGATATAAACTCCGAAACCAAAAAGATCCGCCCACTTTACCGCCCACCTCCCATATAAGGTGAATAGCAAAAAATTTTTAAAATTTTAACTTTATATGAATCAAAGGACAATAAAAATAAGTTTCAATAATAAATAGTGTAAAAAAGTTAATTTTAGTGTAAAATAAAGAAATTATATGGGGGTACCTTGGTACAATGGGTATTGACAATGGGAGTCAACTTTAAAGCCATTTTTCATATAGACCAAGTTAACAAAATTTAGGTTTTTTATACCCTTCACCACAGGTGTAAAGGGTATATATAAGTTTGTCATTCCGTTTGTAATTCCCACAATTTTCGTCGGAGAGCAAAAAAGTTTACATTTTCGGGATCCTTGTAAGAAATGATGACGATAGGACCATGTCCGTCCGTCCGTCCGACCGTCCGTCCGTCCGTCCGTGTGTCGGTTGAAATGGCGTTTATGAAGCCCACCGATAACTGACATATATAATATATATATCAAACGATCGGAAATGCTTTCGAGAATTTTGCTATTGGAATTCAGCAAGATCGGTTCATACAATGCGGAGATATGTTAAGAAAACCGGTTTTTAGAACCGGTTTTTTAGTTTCTGAAGCCTCTGTATATACTAGGGACTTCGTTTTTACAAAGAAGTCTCGGACATTTTTTTCTGAATTTTTGTTCTGAAAAAATTAAATAAATCGGTTCAATAATAACTGAGATATCGGACAAAACGCATTTTTTATTTTTTAAAGCCCTGGTTTAAGCTATAGATTTTTATATTTATACAGATCGGTCAAAAATATTTTTATAAAATTTCGGTTTTTTTAATCAGCAGGATTGGTTTATAAATGGCGGAGATATGCTTTAAAAACCGGTTTTTGAAACCGGTTTTTCAGTTTCTGAAGCCTATGCATATACCAGGGACTTCGAATTTTCAAAGGAGGCTCAGAAATTATTTTCTGAATTTTTGTTCTGAAAAAATTAAATAAATCGGTTCAGTAATAACTGAGATATCGGGGAAAACGAATTTTTTATTTTTGAAGCCCTTGTTCAAGCTACAGATTTTTATTTTTATATAGATCAGTCATAAATGTTTTTATAAAATTTCGTTTTTTTTAATAAACCAAATTCGTTTATAATCAACAGAGTTATGGCCCAAAAACAAATCTGTTAAGAATATAAATACACACACAAACATGTATATTAAGCATTGTAATGACTATTAGTGACGTTTTTTGTTTTTTGTATAGACAAGTAGTTTAGTTAGAACCAGTAGTAATATAATGAATAACAGTGTTGTTGTTGTTCTTTGTATATGCAGTCTGTACAAAAATAAATAGATATGGAATTGTTGTTGTTTATTTTTAAAAACTAAAACATATCTGTTAAGAATATACATAAATACATATACAAACATGTATATTAAGCATTGTAATGACTATTAGTGACGTTTTTTGTTTTTTGTATAGACAAGTAGTTTAGTTAGCAACAGAAGTAATATAATGAATAACAGTGTTGTTGTTGTTCTTTGTATATACAGCCAGTTTGTATATACACACATAAAAAAAATATATAAATATGGAATTGTTGTTGTTTATTTTTTAAAGCAAAGCCTGCTATGATTGTTTTTTTTTATATATTCAAATTTTCGTAGTTTGAAAAAAATTTAGATTTATATATGTGAAAATATGAAAGCATACGTTAAGGCGAAAATTTTATTATTTGTCGGTAATATGGTAATATGATGTCGATAAGATAGTAAGATGGTAATATGGTAATATGGTGAAGGGTATCAAAGATTCGGCACAGCCGAATCTTTTTTCAATTTCATTATTTTTATACTATAGAAACACCTTAATAACGACGACTTGAAGTTTTGTGGCTATATCTTTATTAATAATGAAATGCGAGTACTTTAATGTATAGGATATCTCGTTTAATTTAAAAGATATTTAAGTCAAAACTAATTTTTCCATAATTTTTGGGTTCGTTTTTTTTTAGTTTTTTAACTTGGAGGCCTCAATTGGGCCATAACATTTTTTTTAATATCCATTAAATTTTTCACAAAATTCTTAATAATATTGCTACAAGAATCTTATAAATACCATAGAGTAAAGAGAACCGGTTCAAAACTAGTCACATGACAGGTTCTCAGAGCTAATGACCGGTCCCAGTTCCGGAACTTTATATGAGAAGAACCTGTCACTTTTACATGGGGTTGTCATTGGAGGTGGCTAATTAGCCCCTTGGGACAGGTCACAGGATAGGTCCTAGGACAGTTCCAAGAGGACAGGTTCAGTAACGATTATTGTAATAAAAACTTTATAAAAATTCGGTAATTATTTACTTTTTAAACATTATTTTTATTATTATCTTTATTAAATTATTTTTATTTTAATTTTATAATTTTTCGTTAATATCGATGGCGGCACCCCGGCTCGAACACATGTTCATCTGACGTATGTTATGTTTTATAGTCTTCAACGCTTACCACTCAGCCACTGATTGTTATTGCGCGCGAGTTGCTATTTGCGCACTTAACGAGCATGTTAATAGTGAGTGTGTTTGTGTCAACTGGTTCTCAATTGGAACTTTGGTGACGAGTTAGGTGTGAATTGGTACTCAACTGGTAAAGAGGAACCGGACCATTACTGCAATTGCCACAAATTTCCCGCAGGGATATATCTACCCGATAAAAAGTTATATTAATCTGAATTTGAAACTTCAAAAAATTCACATTTTTGTAGATATTTTTCAAAAACTATTGACTTTTAAAATATTTATTTCTTCCTGACTACAGAATTTTTAGTTAAACACACAAAAAATAATTTCTAAGGCATGCCTTTTACAATGGGTGATGATTTTAATGAAAAAAAAAAAAAAAAACAATAATAAATAAATTTTTGAAACAAGTTTTCTGGGATTTCTGGTATTTTGGTACAAAAAAGTGGGAGTATTTTTAATTCCTCAATTTTGAAACAGATTTATCTATATTTTGTCATAATTTCATTGGAATACCTATACTAGTTTAAATTTTATTTAGACATTATTTCTGAAAAATTAGCTTAAAATCGAAATTCTAGGTTTATCGCGTCATGGTCTAAAGAAATTTCACAGCATTTAATTTATTATGATAACCTATCCTAACCTACAGGAAGTGGGCGTGACATTTTTATTAATTATATATCTTATATTTCCTTTCGGAGGATACACGATATATGTGCATAATATCAGTTAAATAGGTTGAAGAACCTGAGTTCTCATATATTATATACAATCTTGTTATACAAAGTTGGTGCAAAAAAGGAAGGACATTTAATAACAATCGTTCATAATGTCTAGAAGAAGCTTTGTACTCTATAAAACAATAAATTCTCATAAATATACTGAAAAATACTAATTTAAAAGTTTTTTTTATTTTCATACATAATAACATCGAGATTCGAACTAACTTTGAAAAAACCCTTTAGAGATTTTATTCATCTGATGTTATACTCTCATTTTGAGTTGGAATCATTGATTCAATATTTGATAACCTAAAATATGTCGCATTAGTGTAATTTACTTCTACTATATACCAAATAAACTTCCTAAAACAATTGAGAACTAATATTTATTTATTTAATTTCCAAATATTATTCTTTCTAATGCAATAAAGGTGTCAATATAATTGGTGCATATCTATTATTCTGCTTTAATATTTAATTTCCTAATAAATCATTTATTTATACTATAGTACATACCATAAACTAAAAACTTCAATGAATTATTACCATAAAAGTTTCTGACACCCGCGTTATTTATACATTTCAATATGATCAAAAAAGAAATATTTTAATTTAGCTGCATGCATATAAAATTAAATACGAATTACCAGTATGTATCTATTTTGTAAAGGTGAAGATTTATTTTTATCTTTGTGACTGTGAGTGTTTTTGACATAGTTGTTGCTGTTGTATTTTATTTACAAGATATATTACTTATTGTATAATTTGACAAATATTTTATGTCTATAATGGATCATTTTAGGGAAAAATTTAACACCCACTATCAAAATGTATCTATCTACAACTGACATGTTTTAAATTTATGTCTTTTGACACCAATAATATACTAACTCGTACGTAATCACATTAAAATGTTCTCGTTGACCTTAGAAGCCCTTAAATAAAAAATTACAACAATATCAGCGATGACAACAACGATTTCAGAAAATTATGAAAAATAAAAAACTTTGTAAAACTCAAAATTTCCAAATCGGATATAAAAAATGTTGACGACATAAATAAAAGATGTTAAAAATTTTAAATGCAAAAAAAAAAAAAAAAAAAAATAAAATAATAAAATAAAATTGTAGGTGGATAAAGGTCGATGTTGAAGTTAATTAAATGAAAAAGATAATCAATAAGATCTACTTACAAAATTATGAGTCATTCCATTTAAAACCGACTTCTTGACGAGCACAATAAATGCACCAAATATTATTAAATTTTGAATAGGTGAGGAAACCAGCTGGTTGGTTTAAAATAGAATAACTCTTATAAATTTTTTATTCTAAATAGAAAAATAACGAAATAACATGAATGAAATTACCATAATTTTAATGTAACCTTTATTTATTCATCAAATAATGGCTTAAAAAATTAAATTTGTTAAAAATATTAATAACAATAACAGTGATGTCTCCAAAATACATAGTTGTTGCAATACATAGTGGAGCAGAATCGAACATTTTTGGAAATAAATTTGTAACTTCTAATCGCCTGGTTGAATTTACATATTACCGACGTAGAAAATGTTTAAACGTCTGCTATTTTTTTGTTTCTTCTCCGAATACTTTTCAAATAACTTTCATTTTGTAAAAGCCCTTGATAAGGTCTATAAAAAAGTATGCTTTTTTTTTTTTTTTGCCCAAAACCTTACATATATATTTTTTTTATATAAAATTTTTTATGATTTTTGGAATTAAAGTGAATTTTTTTTTAGAAAAAAAAATGGTTTTTGGAGAAACTATAAATATTTTATCCCTAATAAAATTTTTGTTACTTAAGATTTCCTAACTTTATCAATTAAAATGATAAAATTTAACAAAATCGAATTCACAAAATAAACAAATTTTTGGAATTTTTTAAAAATCTCATATTTTTGGACTCGTTAGAATATTGACTTAATTTGATTTCGAATCGGTACATAATTTTGTTCTTTAACTTGCGGCTCTCCTTTCAAACTTAAAATTATACACTGTTACGCCTATGTGACATTTTATTTAAACTCCGCGTAAAGTACCGATTGCTATTTTGAAGATAATTTGATGAAATTTGGTACAAATGATTTCTGATTTACACAAGGACAAAGCCTTTTGAATTTTGTTATAATCAGCCCATTATTTCACTTAGCATTCATACAAATGTCCTTCTGGAATAGAGTTTTAACACTCATAAATGCTTTATGAACATTTAATGAATATTTTAATGAATGTTATTATAATAATATTTTATAAAGTATAAATCCGTTTGCCAAATTTGGTGAATATAGATCTATAATTAGCCATAGGTCACATATGAACCCTTCTTCCGAAAATATAAATATGTTAGTATCAACTTAATATTCGACACAAATAAATTTTTTATAATTATAAATGACAGTGGCAAATTTTATGAAGATCGGTTCATAATTTACCATATCTCCCACATAAGGTCCAATTTGGGAATCACCTAAAAGTGAATAAATTCACGCAAATGTTAGTAGCGACTTAATAAAAGTATCTGTCAACAATTGACCATAAGTCCAGAAAGAAAGACGCCTCCCCATGCCCCCATAATAAGGCGATTACATGAGTATATTTTACCGTAACGTCTTATTCTTATTCAGATAAATGAAACACCGAAAGATGTGAAACGAAATTTTCTTTAAGTCGCTTTTATCTTTTTAAAAAACTATTAAGGGGGGGATTAGACATGCACACAAAAACAAATCAGAACCTGATAATTATTGGTCTCTAAAACGAGATCATTGAATCGTCCATTTAGTACACAGAGAAAGCAGTTTCGTTGTGGCAACCGAATTTTTTGCCAATTGAATTCGTTCGGCTCCAAGTACTATCATACAATTCGATTGCGGCTATTACATGCTACACGAAACTGTTTTCAAAATTAATTCTTTTAAAAATTAGAAACTGTTATTGTGAATTATTAGAAAAAAAAATTTTTCTTCATTTGACATTTTTGTATATTTATTTAATTAAAAACGTAAATATGTATACGAAATATATAAAAATAAAGATATGCACTTTTACATCGATATTTGTTACACTGTTGGACAGGTTATCAACTTTGTCAGTGCCTTAATGCATTTGAATACACTAATCGTTTTCTTTCAACCCTTACAAGCCTAGTGTCCATTTTATTCAATTTGCATTCATTCGTTTCCCAAACAAAACTTTCACCGTTGATTTCAATTACAGACTATTACATATAATAAACTAGCTAATACCCGGTGTGCTTCGCCACCCCCCGAAATGAAATACATAGTAATTAAAGGATTAAAAATATATACTAATTTTTGTATTTAATGTTTATGGAAGGGACCATACCCCCATAATCCGCTAATTTATTAGACAAATGTTTTCATGGATGTCAAAATTCTTTGTGCAAAATTTGAGCATTCCAACTCCAATAGTTTCCCAGATATACGAATTTTTGCATTTAATTCATATGGGAGGTACCATGCCCCCTACTTCTAGTCCGCCCATATTTTTCTTAAATATTAATATTGACAATTAATATTGGCTCCGACAAAATATTCATATTGAAGCTAATGCTATTCGTACAAAATTTGAGCTCTATAACTTTTATAGTTTCCCAGATATAAAAATTTTGGTATTAACTTTATATGAGAGATGACACGCCCACTATTTCTTTTCCGCCCATTATTGTACAAAGTGTTCACATTGACACTTAAGTTTATTGTACAAAATTTGGGAAATGTAACTGTAATAGTTTCCTAAATTTACGGCATTTGGTATTGGCAAGCAATATTAGGCGTGGGATGTGCCACACCCCCTATTGCTAGTTCGCCTATTTTTTTGCAGAATGTTCATATAGGTGTCAAAGTTGCTCGTGCAAAATTTAGTAAGTGGGCATGGCACCTCGCCCACATGGAATTTCAAAATAAAAAGTAGCCTATTTTTCCTTCCAGGCATATAGGAAACACACTGTGAAAAATTTAAGAAAATCGGTTAAGCTGTTTAGGCGGCTATAGACTTCAAACAAACATACATACATACATACATACATACATACATACATACATACATACAAACAAACACACATTAATTTTTATGTATAGCGATGCAATTGCCAGTGGCGTTTTCAAATCTGTATTATATTTACATATTAAAATTTTTATTGTTAATATTTATATATTTTTGAAACATTCACACAATTTAATTTTTTCTTGTTAAGTAATAATTTTTTTAACTTCAGAATAAAAATTTTTCGGTTGAGAATACCGATATTTGTTTGTTATAATAGAATTTTTATAACACATCTATTTCTGCAACAATTATTTCTGTTATTTCATCTTTTTATACTGATTTAAATTCGTTTGTCTTTGTAAATTATTTAAAATAAATTTTTAAAATATTCAAACTGTTTCGGAAAACTAAATTAACTATTAGTGAAGAATATTTCCATCACAGTTATAAATTTAATAATATGTAAATACAAAAAATCTGGTGAATTTTGAAACTATTAACAATTTTAATCAAACATTTGCAGCCTTTAATAATTTTTTGTTTTATGACAACAGTTTTCCAATGAATCTTTTTTCTGTGTGTACAATTTTCAAATATTTTTAAAGCTTCTTCTGAAGTTTTGTATTCGTATAATAATTTCAATAGATTTTACGATCAAACTAACTATTTACTATTCCTATGTATGTGTTACAAATAATTTACTAATACTAATTTTACCACCTATGTATGTATAATAATAAGGGACCCTAAAACATTTCATCAACCATATTTTATTAAATGTCAGAGATTTTTTATTTTAGTTGTTTGTTTTCCAAAACTCGAACATTTAATTTGAGCCCTAGAGACAAGATAAATTCAAATTATTGCTAACGCAAAATCGACAACAACAACATTGTCAACAACATCAACATTATTGTCGACATCATCGTCATCCTCACAAACATCATTATCATCACCATCATCGTTGTTGGGAACAACATTATGAACATTATCGTGGTAATAACATGATTTTTTTGGAATGTCTTCTATAAACAAAAACGTCATAAAAATTATGGTTGACATAAAAATAAACAGACAATAATACGTCAGACTATTTGTTGTTATAAATATTATTTTTGTATTTGTTGTTGTTATTGCTGTTTATTTAACATCCAAAAATAGTATAATAAAAATTCATGCGCTTCATTTAATGCCCGTATTTAATGCAAACATTATTTTTCTCAGTTATTTATTTATTTTATTTGTTTTTTTTTTATTTTGGCAAAAAAGAAAAATACATTTAGTTTAGGGGCATTTTTTTTTTGGTACCAAAACTAAATACATTTGTTTTTTGCCCATTGTCGTAAATGTTGTTTATTTTCACAGTATTTTTTTTTGTCATTTTTTCTTATCTTATCAAAACCCTCATTGTTTTTGTATGTATATGTAAGTTTTAGCTGAATTTCAATTGCCCGTAGGTGCGTTTGAATACACGTTTATGCATTGTGGTACCAAATAAATGGCCATAATTTACAAACATTTAGTTTTTGAGTGTATAGATAATTTAGTAGTGTTTTTTTTTTTCTTTTTTTGCAAATCAATATTTATTTTATCAACAGTACAAAACAGAAAAAAATAAAAAATAATATAAAATAAACAACATTCACTCACACTCTATATTAGCAGTTTAGTATGATTATTTATTTGTATATAAATAATTTTTGTTCCCTGCGATAAGATTAGATAAAATATTCTAGATGCTTTTGTGGATTGAAGTGCCATTTGAGAATAAAAAAGAAACTAAACATAAAAACAAAACTGCTGGTTTTTAAATAACATTTAAGTATATTGTCAAATTTTTTTATTTAATTAAAGTACATGAATAAAATGTACTTAAGTTTTTTTATAAAAGTTTTGGCTTATTTTTAAATTCGAAGCTTACTACAAGAAGAAATACCAATAAATTTGAAATTATCTTCTGAATTAATGTATGAGGCACATTGGACAATTTAAAAAATACATACATCTGGAGCTTTTAAAATACACAACTGAAATCTTTGAAACTTGGAACATTTAAAGAGAAAGATTTTATCTCTCAAAATATTGTCAGCAGAAAAATACATAGTATATCTCGTGTGAAAATATTTCGAAAAATAGTTGGTTCTTATGATATTGTGAGCGAATTAAAAATTTTCCTACAAAATAAGCCAAATTCGGCAGGATCTGTACTTAAGTAGTCCTATTCGATGATTGGGCTCGTTTTAAGTTTTGGAGTTCTTTTTAGAAAAGTATAAAATAATTATCAGTTCTTAAGAAAAATATTATTTTTGAGAAAAAAAAAGTGTAGACATTTTTCCGGCTCCAAAAACTAATTACTAATTTAACTAATTACAAAAAAAAAATATATATATATATAATAAAATCAGTCGGAAATCTTGCGCTTATGTGGAAAAAAACTGAACAAAGATCTTGCAAAATTGGGAAAGTTGAAACTTCAAATAAAAATAATTCTAAAACTTTAAGAGATAAATATTACCTGCGTAGTACATAGAAGTCATTCCATTTAAAAACGACACGGAGACCTTACGTCTCCGAATTTAGTGATATTTGGTAGAGTCCGACCGAACGCACTTTTTCAAACTGAACCCGTACCCGAACCCGAACTTCTGCCAATTTCGCAAAGTTCGGCCGAACCCAAACCGAACTTTTTGTTATATTACCTAAAAGTGCAAAATATATCTATTATTAACAAAAATAACGGGAAGTACTCCCTAGACGCTTTTTTATTCATATAAATTAAATAGAATTTGAAAATGTATAAATATTTTACTTTGAGAAGTTAAAATTGTAGTCAAAAAATTTATTTTATTTTTTTTTTATTAATATAATTTTATAATTTTCTTTCTGGTTTTACATACTTTTGGTTACAACAAAAAATCCTCCCACAAAGACGCATAGTTGGATTTGATGTATTTTGATGTGCTAAACACGAATCTGCTTTCAGTTTGTTTTTCCATCAGGTCTGGATTACTCTAGTATATTTCCTCATAACTCAAGAACAGTGTGTACGATTGATCAAAGTGATACACCAAAAGATGCGGACTAAAAATATCTTCAAATCATCCAAACTTAATTTTTTTATATGCTCAATAGTTTCGGAGTTATTTTGAAATAAGTGTCCGAAAAAAATAATTTTCATGCAAATTTTAGATTTTTTTGTTACTTAAATTTCTTTTAATAAATAATAAATAAAAGCTGGTAATGCTGCGAATAAAATAAGGCATGTATCTTCAAAATTGATGCAGAAATCTAAATTTTATTCACAGTTAAGTAAAAATACACATGTTACATACAATTGAGAATAAATACAGTGGTTTATTATTATTATTTTTTTTTTCGAAACAAAAATAGGTGGACTAGGTGGATTCTGACGAGTTAAATAAGAATCTGCATTCACTTTTTTTCTATCGGGTACTGATTTTTTTTTATGTGTATGACTAATATCATCACCTTAGGCTATAACTCAAGAACCCTCTACACGATAAGTGATACATCAAAAGATGCATACGAAAATTGCCTTCAAGGTATGTCAACAATATTTTTCATTCGCTCAAGAATTTCAGAGTTATGGATCAAAATTTTCACCACTTTTCAAATTTTTTTTTTTTTTTAATTTTCGGTACTAATTATCGAATAACTACGGAAATATTAACTGGAAAAAATTATATAAATTCAGCTCAAAGACAATTTAGGTCGCTATATATTAAAGTTTATCTTAATTGGATAAACTGTTCTCGAGTTATACAAGTGTGACTGCCTAAAGGCGTGGTCATAGTAGTCGTGCCCATAAAAAAAAAATCAATGCGTGATAGAAAAAAAGTAAAAGCTGATTCTTATTTATCACGTTGAATTCCATCTAATCCAAATATTTTTTTTTACTTAAGGCGAAAATTTTTTTTCCCACTAGTGTATTTCCACTTAGCTATAGGTATGCATGGGTATCCAAACTTAATTGTGAATCCAATCAAGATTTGTGCATCAATTTTTTATGTGGCTTTATTTACTCGCAGTTTTGCCAGCTTTGAGATAAAGGTAATAAACTTAAATATTTTTCATGTTTTCACTTTAAAAAAAAATAAAAGTTTTAGTAAAAAAAGAAATCTTGAATTTTGCATGAAAAAAAAATGTCCGACACTTTTTTCGAAATATCTCCAAAGCGGATAAAAATTTGATAGTAAACCGATTTAAAGTTAATTTTATTCCGCATATCGTGGTATATCATTTATATAAATCGTGTATACCGTTCTCAAGTAATAGTGAAATATACTCGAGTAATCGGCATATTTAGGGCACAATAAAAAAAATCCCGACCTGATAGAAAAAAACTGAAAGCAAATTCGAGTTTAGCATGCGGAATTCCATCTAGTCTTCATATTTTTTTTTTGAAGGACCTTGGAAAAAAATTTTTTGTCGACCAGTGTTATTATTATTGCAATTGAACTGTTTTTATGCCTTTGGTAATACAAATACAAGTTAAATTCAGATTTAATAAAAAGTTCGGCTAAAAAATTGGCGAACCCCGAACAGCCACCGAACATCACTTCTTACCGAACACCGTAGCCGAACGTTTTGTACAAACATTCATTGAGGAGTATGGGCATAATATACGCATCAATGAATGTTGTAACATACATATTTTGGAAGATATTTGTATTTTTAAAAGGACAATTTTTTAGACATTATAAATCGCGAAAATCAAGCAAATACTCTGCGTTTGCATTACCAGCACCAATGTTAATATTATTGACCAATTTTATTACATTCGGATGATTTTTGGAAGCAATCGACGATTTTTCTTTTTTTTTATTATAAACAAAAGAAAACAAATTCAAATAAATATTTCGTATTTATTATGACATTTTCTCTAATAATTCATAAACTATTGCGAGCACCATATATTTCAAAAATGTTTAAAAACTAAAATTTTATGAGATGTTTATCCGCGAATCGCAATATACGGATCATTTTAATGTTGAGAAAAAAGTCATGTTATATGTCATATTAAGGAAATTTTGACAGCTTTAATATGACACCTCAATATCTAAACCATAAATACTTTGAAAGATCCCTACGAGAAATTTGTGGCAATTGCACTAATGGACCGGTCCCTCAGTACCGGTTGAGTACCAATTGCCACCTAACTCATCACAAAAGTTCCAGTTGAGAACCAGTTGACACCACCACACTCAATAAATGTCAGTTGAGAGTCAATTTCCAACAGCCATGTTAAGTGCGCAATTAGCAGCTCGCGCGAAATAACAATCTATGGCTGAGTGGTTAAAGAAGACTATAAAACGTAAGATACGTCAGAAGAACGTGGGTTCGATTCGGAGTGCCGCCATCGACGTTAACGGAAAATTATAAAATAAAAATAAATATAATTTAATAAAAATTAATCAAAAGAAATAAAAAAATAATAAAAAAGATTTTAAAAAGTAAAGATTTTTCTTCAAATTTTTTTAATTATTAATCGATTTTGAACATGTCCTTTTGGATCAGAGACCTATCCTATGACCTTTCCCAAGGGACTAATTAGCCACCTGCAATGACAACCCCATGTGACAGGTCCCTCCCATATAAAGTTCCGGAACTGGTACCGGTCACTAGCCCTGAGAATCTATCACGTGACTAGTTTTGAACCGGTTCTCTTTCCTCTAAGGATATTTGTAATTTTGTGAATACAACTTTATAAAAATGTTTAGCTATTTTACATTTTCAAATCGCTATTATTTGCAAATCACTTGATTAAATTATTTTGAATCAGCCTTAGTTTTGATGAGCATAATTACTGCACCAAATATTATCAAATTTGGGGAGAGGTGAGACAACCAGTTGGTTGGTTGGAATGACTTATAGGTCTAATCAAGAGCCTTAGCTCCGCTGCTGAGGCATCTATGGGGCCCTCCTTACAAACTTAAAATTGAACACTCCTCTGCTACGCCCTTGAGAAATTTTATATAAATCCAACTAGGCAATTAGAAAAAAAAAAAAAAAATTAAATTTATTTCCAAAAATGGGGACAGAATCGACCCACTCTTAGGAAACATCTGTATCCTAAGCTCTTTGAAACAATTAGTATTTAATACAGTGATGCCAAATCAAATTTAAGAAAAATCCCTCAGTTTAGTTGAAAAATTCCCTTTTTTTAGAAAAAAAAAAAAAAATTCCCTCCATTTTTCCCTCCTCCTTAAAATCACTATTTTTCAACAAAAACTACAAATTTTTAGTAAAAAATGCATTGAAATTTATATAATTGTGGTTTTTGTTTGTAATTCAGTAAAAAATGTACACAAAAAATTTTTAAACAAAGAACGAGAACACTGAAAATATCCATTTGGTTAATTTTCTATTTTTAAATGAGTGTGTTTGATAATATTGCATTTGTTACTTATTTATATAAAATTTTTTTAATTTTTTGAGATAAATTTATACGTATTAAAATTTACCTCAAAAAGGGAAAATTCCCTCCATCTGACATCACAGATTTTATATAATAAATAGCCTTTGCGCTTCGCTACCACTTTTTATGCCATTATCTAATCGACCTATCCTCCCCATCCAAATTTGGAATGAAATTAGTTTCTACAACTTTTTAAGACTCAATAAATTACTATGCAAAAATTAATATTTGTTTTGTATAGGGGCTACTCTCTGGTCCTATCCGTCCTATTTTTATTTTATCAATGCTATATGATAAGAAAGTTGTTCCCACAAAATTTAAGGGCTCTCGCCATAATAGTTCTTTAGATATGTCATTAAGAATAATTGCTTTGTATGAGGGGTACCATTTCCCCTTGTGTCATCCGTCCCATTTTCATGACATATATGAAAGTAGATGAGAAAATTATTCATGGAGGTTTATGAGAAAGGTATTCCCATAAAATGTTAAGACTTTTGCTGCAACAGTATTTTACTTATCCGTTATTTAATTTTTTATTTGTATGGGGGATACCATTCCGCTGCTTCTATCGAAAAAATAAGGTAGTCTTCTTTAATTTCGGGGCTTTTATTAGGATGCAGTGAACATTTTATGAAAATTGGTCCAGCGGTTTAGCTGTCTATAAGGTACAAACACAGATTCATTTTTATATACATACATAATATAGACATAATATATATATTCAAAATTTATTCATTTGTTAAGGTTGTTTCTGTAAATTATGATATCTCAAGTTTATTAAGTAATTTTATTCGAACACTGTCTGTAGAAAACATTCTAATATCTAAACTATAAAAGTTAAATAACTGAAATCTATTGTAAACCATTTATCATTATTCTAAGAAATTTGGTATTGAAAATTAGCAAAATCGGTTCAGTAGAAAATTTGTTATAAAACAAAATATATGCACACCTTTTTTAAATGTTATTGTAATGTTTACAAATTTATCGATAATGCTGCTTATTTAATTATAAATATGAGTATTATATTACTGTTATCCTTTACTTAGATTTTACTGCGTATTAAACAAAATATCTACAAACATTTTTTTCTGACTGTCAGTTCTATTACATTTTTATATATATTTACTCGTATTTAAATTACATACAACTGACAACAAAATTCATGGAAAAATATTGACGAAATGCTAAAATTAAAAATTTTTTTTCCATCAAAAAAAAAAAAAAAAAAAGTATTATAAAGTAAAAGAATATTTGTACTTACTTACGTATGTATGTATTTATTTATTTGTTTGTTTTTATTTTGACATTGATAAGATTATGCACGAATTTTCGATGGAAAAAATTATGAGCGAAATACGAAAATAGGTTTGTAAAACGCGTAAATCTAGCGGGTGTGAGTAGTCTGAAAATATATTGTTAGCAAAAAAGATTGTTTATAAAGAAATAAATCATAATTTATTATTAGAACCATAATAATCAATATGAAAAGTATTTTATATTGAGTGCAGGTAAATATGTATGTTAGAGATTTTTGTGAAAATTTTGTACCATATGTTTATAACTCTATCAGACTTTTAGTCTGTTCATTTTATATAAACATCGTTTTATATAATTGTTTAACTTTCTTTTTATTATCAATTAATATAAGTATTGCAAAATGTTATTGAAACAACAAATTTAAAACAAATGATGTCAATGATGATTTTTATCAATTGAAAACAAAAGCCAATTAATTAAAATCATAAAAAAAATATTGATAAATAAATATTTTAAAATTGATTGCTTTTGGAATTGAAGCATTCTTTAAGAGTTTAATAAATATGTTATGATTTTTTAATGCAGTTTTTAAATAAAAACTTAAGGAATATTTTTTGTAAAAACTTAACCCTTAAATGTATAGCGTACCATATATGGTATATCATTAAATAAAAGTGTTAAAAACAGTTTTAACGTGGTATAGAGTGATTAATATTAAATCATTCAATATTACTGATCATAAAGATACTATAAATTAATACAAATATTAATTTCCATTACGTGTTGAGCCAACTTTTTATACCCACCATCAAAAAGATGGGGGGTATATTGATTTTGTCATTCCGTGTGTAATATGTCGAAGAAATCATCTAAGACCCCACAAAGTATATATTTTCTGGGTCCTGGTTAGATTCTGAGTCGATCTAGCTATGTCCGTCCGCCTGTTGAAAGCAGGATAGGGTTCGAACGGGAAAACGTAGGGGGATGAAATTTGGCACAAATATTTGTCTTATATAAGGTTTGTTTGGGATTGAAAATGGAAATCGGTTAATAAACAAAAAAGTTATGGGCTAAAAACTAGAAACACAGGGTGTCCGTTTTATACTTTTCTGCTGATAATTCTTCAACAAAAGCGTACGACAACGAAATTTTTTGGGATCGATATAAACTCGGAAACCAAAAATGGACGTGGTCCGCCCTGTTTATCGCCCACCTCTCATATAAGGTGCAAATCAACGAAATTGTGTTCAAATAGTTCAAGGATCAATGTAAACTCGGAAACACAAAATGGGCGTGGTCAGCCCACTTTACCGCCCCTCCAATATAACGTATAATTTGAAAAAGTTGATGGTGGATATAAAGATTCGGCCGGGCCGAATATAACATTCGCGCTTGTTTCAATTAAATTAGTTTGATCTGCTTTTTGGCTACTTTCTTCATGCATTTAAGGGTTAATATGATTTCAGAAAATTAATTTAAGTCGATTTTTGATATGATAAATCGAATCTTGTTTTGATAATGGTCATGTGTGTTTGATCTTTCTAAGAAAAAAGTTTAGTTTATTTTACTTTCAATAATTTTTCAAAAAAGACCAGTTTTAGAACCATTCTTTCTCTGTATATCAATAACCAAATTTATAATTAAAATTAAAAAAAAAAAAAAATAATAATTTTCCAAAGAAACAGACACAAACATTTCAATTTACGATATGAAACAATAATAAATTAAATCTGCTTTAATCAAGGTGTAAACTACTGCAATAAAGTTGAAACACAGGCAAATTAGGTTTAACATACGTTAAGCCAGGTTTAACTATCGATTTATTATTTTTGAAACCATCTTCAGCAATCAGAGTTATAGCATGCAACAATTTCGATTATTTCATATTTAAAAATTTTATTCTGTGTTTCACATTTAAAACTTTTGTTTGCATTTCATATTTTATCGATTTCATTAGAAGAATTTGAAAAATTCTTATTAAGAAATGTAGAGTAAATTAACAATTAAATCAAATCATCATTATTACCCAACTAAATATCAAAACACATTTACTACAATGAAATAGAAAAATAATAAATACAAATATGTTGTGAGAATGTTTTAATTGTGTGTTTTCCGTAATCGAACCTGGTAATAATGAACATCATCATCATCATCATTATCATTTACGTTATGATGATGTTGATGTCTATGATGATGCAACAAATGTAATTGAAACATATTTATGTTTTTTGCAGTACATATAAATTTGTATGTATGTATGTATGTACGTTTAAGTGCAACATTTACTTGTAAAATTTTTATCTATTTTTAAAAGTACGTTTAAGTTTTACTGCTTCATCTTTAGACAGACTATTATTGTGCTGAAAATACAACAACAACTAATGATTGTTGTCATCAACATCGTTAGTTGTTGGTTGGTTTGTTGTTTAAATTTTGAAATACCATGTGGTTTTGAAATTTTATCTTTTCGATAAAAACAACATCCAGCCATAAATAGAGGAATAAAAATGTTTGCAGTTCGTCGTATGTTTATTTGGAGAGGTGGTTCATTGTGGGTTGGTTGTTTTATTTTGAAAATATATATTATTATGTACCATTATTAAAATAAAATAAAATAAAAATAAAATATTTTTGAATTTACAAAATAATTTTGCTTATTTCAATAATTTCTTTTAATTAAATAAATGATTTTTATTTAAATAATCGTCCCTTAAGTATCCGATTTCAATTTATATGTTTAATTTTACATAAAGAAAAGTTTATCTAATCATTATGTATTTACATAAATTTTAATGACTATTTTAAAATCAATTAAGGAAACTTGATACAAATGAACCCATATAAAACTATTTAAATATTGATGTTAAATTTATAGATTTATTGTGGACAAATAATAAATTTGGTTCGTAAAAATCAGAGACCGGATTTTAATACTAAAAAAACAATCTTTTTATTTTTATTTCAATCGAAAAACAATCTTTAATGTTCAAAAAATAATAAAAATCCATCATGATTTTTATTATTTTCATCAATATTTTATTTTTTTTCATCATGATGAAAATAAAAATATAAATATCTTTTGTGATATTTATTTCAAAAGTTGAAAATTATTTTGAACTTTTTTCATCGGATGGAAAAAATTCTAAACAACAACAATTTCATTTGAATAAAAAAATATTTTGAAAACAAAACAAAAGTATGAATAAAAAAAACAATCATTTTAAATTTTTTTCGAACTGATATTTATCGTTAAAGATATTTATCGTTAAAGATATTTATTTTTTTCATCATTGATGGATATTTATTTTAAAAATAAAAATCCCTCACATATTTTTTTCAACAAATGAAAAAATATTTTGAACATTAAAGATATTTATTTTGATTGAAAAATAAAAATAAAACGTTTTCGGGTGCTTGGTAAAAATACCATTTTATTATTTTAATATTAATGTATATTTTTTTCTTTAAAATCGAAAAATTATTACGCTATAAAGCTGGAATAAAAAAAAAAAATAGGTAACCTTATACTTACTAATGTTTATATAAGAAAATTTTATTACGTATTTATTTCAGCCTAGTTAATGGGGTAAATTCTATTTTTGAAAATTTTTGTTTTAAACGAAAAATCAAATCTAGAAATGAAAGTTAGTAAAAGTTTTTCAGCATTTGTAGAGCTTTCTATTTTAAAGAAGCCGATGCGAAGGACTTTCGAATGTATGTATGTAGTACTCTTCAAACCGCAATATAAAATGAAAAAAAGTGATAGTCGGTCAAGCCCGACCATTGGTCTATGTGTACCAATATTCGAGAAAGGGCCAATTGTGGACCGATATTGTATGAAAGTGTAAAAAACATACTAATACAGAATATTATATCGATACTAACATTTACATGTATTTATGCACTTTTGGATGATTCCCGAAATTGGGTCTTTTATCGGAGCTATAGTAAATTATGAACCGATCTTCACGAAATTTGGCATTCACATTTATACTTATATAAAACTTATTTATGCCAAATTTAATTAAAATATTTCTATTTTTAGGGTATTTATGATTGTTAAAACTCTATTCCGGGAGGACATTTTTATGGGGGCCAGGTGAAATAATGGGCAGATCACGACCAAGTTTAATAGGCTTCGTCCTTTTGCAAAAAAATCATATGTACCAAATTTCATCAAATTATCTTCCAAACTTCGATCTGTACTTTGCGCACAAGCTTTACATAGACAGCCAGCCGACCAGACGGACGGACATGGTTAAATCGACTCAAAAAGTGATTCTGAGACGAACGGTATACTTTAAGATGGGGGTCGGAAGATCTTTTCGCTGCGTTACACAACTTGCACAAACACATAATACCCCAACTACCTATGGTGGTGTAGAGTATAATCAAGCGATCAACTGGCTTAGGCACTATAATATTTTTGTTATAGAGACCGTAGTTGGTGTAATTTCAATGTCGAGGATGGCCAGTGAATATTACAATCTCGACAGATATTAAAATCAATTTTCGTCAAGATAAATAGCTGCATAGGATTCTGGTAGGAATTTGAAAGGTGTCATTGATAGTAGGACTTCGGCCGGGGTAATGATTTTAAAATTATATAGTTAGCATTGTAAAGCTTAGTTCACATTATGCTTATATTTGATATTTTTTTGCTAATATATTCTTAGTCTAATTCAAACAAAATAAAAGCTGATTTTGTACAAATAATACTATTTGCTCTTAACTTAAAATGCAGTATGTGTGAACACAAATTGTAAAATATTTGATAGTTGTTTTACCAAACAAAAAATGTCAAACAAATTCGCGTAATGTACACAAAAAATCAACTCTTTATTTGGGTGCAAAAATTGCGGAAAAACACGATGAAATATTTGCGTAATCTTAACTTAGCTTAATAGATATCACATTAGGTTTAAACTTTTTTTTTAAATATTGTAGTCACTTGAATAATTGCTATAATCGCTGTAACCATATTGTTATATACCGAAAAAAAATTGAAGATGTACTTTTTAAGATAAACGTCTTTAAAGATAATTAAAAAAAAAAATGTGTTAAAAAAAAAATGCATTAAATTTGTATATAATATCTTAAAATACAAGCTTTGGCAAAAAGAAGTATGTTGATGTCTATTATACAACAAAAGTTTTGGCCATTTAAAAAAATCTGTTTATCATCCTTAAAGCTATAGAGTTGCCACAGTTTTCCAAATGAAAATTAATAAAATTCATTTTACATAATTATGAATCCTCCTCTCTACATATGCACCGAATTTTATCCAAATTGGTAATCAAGGTTTAAAATTGTTTAAATTTAAAATGGAATTACTCAATAGTAATCAATTTATTATAATAGTAAACATCAAATATGCTTGTCGCAATTATTCAATGACCTTAATACTGTAAAAAACATTTCAAACAACTACTATTTTAAACATCAAAAATTTATAGTGGGTTTGTCATTTCGTGTGAAATATGTCGAGATATATTTTGGGATCTTTTGAAAATCGAAGACGATCTAACGATGTCCACTCGTCTGTCTTTTAAGAACAGGATAGAGCTCGGGGCGAACATCCTAGTGGAATAAAATTTTTCCAACCATTTATTTAAATTCTCAATTGAGAGTTCCTCTTCTTTATGTAAACTGTTTGAGCTTATAATAGGGCGCTGCAATTCAGGAATCATACTAGGCTACTCGGACTACTGAAAAAAACTATTGAAAGAGTTGTCATAATGAAGATATGAAACAAACTATTGTCCTGCAACGAATCCTAGGTACTTCATTTTCATGACCAGGTACCTTAATTTTAAGCAAAAAATTAAAGTTCAATGCCGCGTTGCGTCACCTAGTCAGATTAGTTTTGGTATCGGAGCATACAAGACTTCATTGTCTAACAGGTGGGAAAAAAGATCGTATAAGGATGAAACAAGACTAGATATTATCATTCTTTCAAATGTCTTGGAAAAACACTGAATAAACTGGGTATCCTTAGAACCTATAGAAAATATAGGATACCCAATTTATTCGAAACTGACTATATGGCTTCCGATTAAATCCTTTTTAGCTAATAACCCACATAACCCTGCTCAGTGCCTCGAACTTTTTGAATTATGTACTATTAACTTCTCCATTAGCTTTACTGACAAATGAATACTTTAATATATATTCTCTTAAATTAGAAAATCTTGTTAGAATAGAAATCGCCATTTTAAAATCAAAGTTTCAAACGATTTTTTGTTATCAAAAATATTATTTGGCCCCAAAAATTAATTGCAAAAGATGGGTTCTTACATATCACTTCTAATTTAGGGCAATTGCCTTTCATCAATATGTTTTCTTTTAAGATTGTTGTAACACACTTGTACGAGTTTCTTTACTACACGATATTTCTAAAGATTTATTTTCTTTATCTGCTCTTGTTCAAAAATATATGTAAAAGTTTAAAAAAACACAATGCATTTTTACACAATTTAACCACAACTATGCCTGTATGTTTATGTTTACATTTGTGGTAAATATTGGAAAGTTTGAAATTGAAAAACAATGTATTTTTAAATCATTTACCGATCACACACCCATCATTTTTACTCTAAATAAATTGTAATATAAAAAATATTTATTTGCTATTTATGTTCAATATTGGTTGAGAGGGAAAATGATTTCTTAATGAAAGTATTAACAAGGGCTATATTTCTAAGTTTTTATAAGGATAAACAGTATCCGTTACTGTTTTATTATTTATATTGCTCTTGAACTGTTGATCCAATCAATTCTATTTTAATCAAAATTAGTGTTAAGGTTAATAATTTTAAATAGTAATAAATGTTTGAGAGTTTATATGAAAAACTAGAAATGCAAAAATATTTTTTTAGATTTTTTAAATTTTATTTTGTTAAAAAGTATTGTTTGAATTTTGCCAAAAAAAAAAAAAAAAAATCCGAATTGTAATATAAGTCAAGAGAAAAATTATTTTTTAACCTTAAAGAAATAACTTTTCTTCTCACCCAATATTGAGATCTAAAAGCAAATTTACATTCATATGTAAGACGATCTTGAAATTTGAGAATTTTATGAAAAAAAAATTAAACCAAAAAAAAAAAAAAAAAAAAAAAAAACAGTAGCTGCCACAAAACTGACAGCAACAACAACCATAACAAAAAAGGCAACAAAAAAAAAAAAAAAAAAAACAGCTAAAGTAAATAACGTGTAAAAATGTATAATTTTTGCATCCGGCATACGTTTTTCATTATCATTCATATGTAAAATATTACAACAAATCTTAACAACATACATCAGTTAACAATTCGTTGCTAATATAAATATCGAGGCTTAACATTTTCTGTTAACTTGGGTTATATGATATTTTTGTTTTTTGGCTTTGTTTTTCTTAAATTTTTTAGGAAAGACTTTAAAATAAAAGAATAAATGAGATTTACACTAATAAAAGCCAAAAAAAAAAAAAAAAATACTTTTGTCTTTTGTCCTAAGGTTTCGGCGTTAAAATTTTGTGATTTTGGTAATTTATATGTCCACTGGTAGCGAGACTGTAAGTTAATAAAGTCATTAACCTAAAAGCCATACTTATGAAACTTTACAATCAAATTTGGATATTATTTAAAAAAGTGTTGAATGAAACCTTTTTTAATGGTGTCCACATTTTAAAAGGAATTTTAAAATACTTGTTGACAATTTAAGGCTACTTTGATGAAACATATATAGTGACACAAGTCTTGGGAGTAAGTTTTTAATTTCCAAGTTCATTTAAATCAGGTTTGACAGCTTAATGAAAGCTCAATTTTATCAAATAAAACTGCTTATAATTTTCTCTTAAAAAAGTTTTTTTCAAACAAATAATAGCTTATAAATTCCAAAAAATAGGTTTTATGTGCATTTAATATGCAGTAAAAAGCTACACATATGCTCTAAAAAACGCGAAAATATGCACTTAAAAAACGAAATCTTTTTAAACCCATCATCAAAAAGATGGGGGTATATTTAATATGCAGTAAAAAACTACAAATATGCTCTAAAAAACGCGAAAATATGCACTTAAAAAACGAAATCTTTTTAAACCCATCATCAAAAAGATGGGGGTATATTAATTTTGTCATTCCGTGTGTAACATGTCGAAGGAATCATCTAACACCCCACAAAGTATATATTTTCTGGGTCCTGGTCAGATTCTGAGTCGATCTAGCTATGTCCGTCCGTCTGTCCGTCTGTCTGTCTGTTGAAAGCAGGATAGGGCTCGAACGGAGCAACATAGGGGGACGAAATTTGGCACAAATATAAGGTCTTATATAAGGTTTGTTTGGTATTGAAAATGGGAAAAATCGGTTAATAATGAAAAAAGTTATGAGCTAAAAACTAGAAAAATATGGTGTCCGTTTTACACTTTTCTGCTGATATTTCTTCAACAAAAGTATGTACGACAACGAAATTTTGCAGATATAGTTCGGGGATCGATATAAGCTCGGAAACAAAAAATGGGCGTGGTCCGCCCACTTTACCGCCCACCTCACATATAAGGAGAAAATCAAAGAAATTGTGTTCAAATAGTTCAAGGACCAATGTAAACTCGGAAACAAAAAATGGGCGTGGTCCGCCCACTTTACCGCCCTCTCCCATATAACGTAAAATTTTAAAAAGTTGATGGTGGATATATAGATTCGGCCGGGCCGAATATAACATTCGCGCTTGTTTTAAATTATTTTTCAATAAAATTATGTTTTTCCTTAAAACAAAGGGTTTTATTTGTTTATAACATAAATAACACTATGCAACAGTATTTTGGGAGCGGAATCATTCCAATTACAATTGATAGATCTTGATATGTGTAATAAACCCTGCAAAGGATTTTTCGCTAGGTTGGCAACTTTTGTTTTATGACCACTTAAACTTTTATATTTTTGTACCAAGGTAGTTACAGATCGAATTGAAATTGATATTATTCAATATAGTTCGAAGCTAAAATAATTTTCCATAAATGTTTAAAGTATTGAACGGGGAATATTTCATTAGAACTTTAAATTAATTTATCTTACCTTATAAGGGGTCATTTCTAGTCCGTTTTAAGGAAATGACATGAAAGTCGATTTAAACTTGAGTTTAATGGGTTAAAATGTTCTACAGATATTTTCTTCTTCAAATTTTACTAGGGGTCTCCAAAGATAAAAAATTCATCCAACTTATCATAGTTGTTAAAAAAGGAAATTATGAAATTTTCCCACATTTCTTATATAAACTCCTTAAACTAGACAATGAAATATAACATAAAATTAATTGTTTTGTACAAATCGTAAACAAAATTAATAATAATAGCCTGTTTCTCTATGTCGAACGAAAATCAAAGCGAACGAAAGCAAGTCGAACGAATTCGAATCATTTTGGGTTTCTGTATTTCTTACGCTTTCGTTCGCATGGAATTACGTCTTTTCCTATTGTTTTTGATTTATTTTTCTTTCAGAGTAATTTTTTTTTCGTAAAAATATAAAAAATACTACTAAGTTGTTTAAACGTATATACAACCAAGTAAATAAACAAACAAAAATAAAATAATTTAAAAAAATTAATAGCCTGTTTCTCTATGTCGAATGAAAATCTAAGCGAACGAAACCAAGTCGAACGAATTCGAATCAATTTGGGTTTCTGTATTTCCTACGCTTTCGTTCGCATAAAGTTACGTCTTTTCGTATTGTTTTTGTTTTATTTTTCTTTCAGAGTAACTTTTTTTCGTAAAAATATTAAAAATACTACTAAATTGTTTAAACGTAGATACAACCAAGTAAATAAACAAACAAAATTAAAATAATTTAAAAAATTAAAAAACAAAAATTTTTTGATTTTTTTTTTAGAAATTGTTTTGTAGACACAAAATCGTTATTTATGGATACCAAATACATCAAAATCAATAATAAACATCATTAAGGAACATTTGGAATGTCCTTGTGAGTATTTTTCCTATTTTTCTTTAAAAAATTCAACGATTCGAAAGCAAAATAGCAAGTGACTGATTTTGACATTTATGTTCTTATCGTTCGAAATACAGAAACCCAATTTTATATGAAAACACTTACGTTTTCTTTCGACTTGTCGTTCGACTCATTGTTCGCATAGAAGTGAGTTAGAGAAACCCAAATAAGTTTTCTTTCGCTTAGAAGGCGAAAGAAAGCATTCGTTCGACATAGAGAAACAGGCTATAATTTCATCAATTTCATTTCATTTTAGTGAAATTCGACGTAGAACATTTCTGTAGAATATATTAACCCATTAAACTCAAGTTTTAATGAAATTTTGTTTAATTTTGTTTAAACGGACTAGAAATGACTCCATATAATCAGAGATAGATGAATAGACGGTTCTAATGAAATATTGCCATTTAAATATTCTAAATATTGCCATTTAAATATTCTAAATATTTATGTTTAAATATTTTAGATTCGAACTATATTTATATCATTTTTTTTCTATTTATCTGAAAGTAAAAAGTTTAAGTGGTCATAAAAAAAAAATTTTGCGTACCAGCGAAAAATCCTTTGGAGGGATTATTACACATATCAAGAGCTATCAATTGCTCTCGGAATGATTCCGCCCCCACGCGATGATCATAAATTTGTTGCATAGTGTAATTTATGTTACTAAAAACTATAAAACGAGGCAAATTTTTAAAAATTTAGCAAAATAACGAAAAGACTACAAAATTAAAAAAGTTTGAGCTTTCTTAAAAAGTTATTGAAAATTACATAAGTTTCATTAAAAATAAAATAAAATAATAAAGCAAAAACTTTGCTTTCCTGGTAAGCTAGCAGGTATAATTGGAAATAAAAATAAACTACTTATTTTTTGTCTCAATAACTAGTTATTTTTGTTTGAGTTGTCCATGAATTCTAGTAGTTATTTTTAGACTCTAGTTATACTAAAAAATATGTACCTCAACAAAAATTAAAAACAAAAAAGAAAAAATTTGCCGTCAGTGAGTTTTGAACTTGGGACCCTATTAACTAGTTGCTTTTATTGACCAACGTCTTACTCAGTACACCATCTCGCACTTAATATTCAAAGCTAAAAACTTGTTTTAACATAAAATATATTTTTAAAACATTTTGTTAAAAAAACGAATAGCATCAGAATGGGGTTGAACCGGCAACCTTCTGGTTGCTAATCCTGCGCTCTAGACAACTGATCCATGTGATTCTAACTTACTCTGCAATTATACTATTGAGTAGTCTTTTATGTAATGTAGAGAAGGCAAATAATAATGACGCCTACTTTCCAGGAAAGTACTTTAATAAGTAGTTGTCATTACCGAAAACCAAAAAGTTTTTGCTGGGAAAAAATAAAAAAATATTGCTTTTACAACATTAACTTCAATCATAATCTTCAATTATTTTATTATTATTATTTATCTTTTTTTTCTTTTCTTACTTTATTTTTTCTTTTTATAAAATAGTTTATTATAGTTTATTAGTTCTGAAACGGATAAATATTTTGTCGATAACTTTATTCAACGTCCAAGAAAAAACATGCAATTGCTTATTTGTGGTTTCCCTGATTATAACACAAAAATTATATACATTTAATTTTTGTTAAATAATATGTAAAAGCATTTATCTTGTCACTTTAAAATATTTTTATCTCTTTAAGATAAAAAATCTTAAAAAGTTCATTGTATTACGGTATTTTTGCAAAATTATTTTGTTCTAGCTTATTTTAGGTGCAAAAATGTTATGAGCTCTTTTATAATCAACAGATTTATCAAGTAATTAAATAAATGTTCTTTTTTAGATAAAAATCTTAATTTTTAACACATTTTTTATGACTTTATGTTTCAACAAATAAAATTATTAACTCCACATTTTTTTGTTTAATAAAAATATTTTTAATCTCTAAGTGTAAAAATATGAACTGTTATCATAAGAATAAGATAGAATTAGATAAAAAAAAAAAATACTTTTTTTATTTTTTTTAAATTAAAGAAAAAGAATAAACAATATTTTGTTCACACTTAAGAAAACAACATACAAACATTAGAGAAAATAAATACTACACGGAACATACATAAATATTTAACCCTTAAGTGGACAATAAAGTGTCCCGAAAAATTGCTTTTTTGACATTCTGATGTACGAAGACCCTGGGTATTGATGAATCTTCAAATCTTCAGTTCTCTATCAGCGATTGAAAAATTATGTTGTCGGTGCGCTTATAAATATTTTATTATGAGTTTGTGCAGATTTTGTAACGCAAAGAAAAAATCTTCGAACACCCATCTTAAAGTATATCATTCGATTCAAAATCACTTTCTAAGTCGATGTAAAGCTTTGTAAAGCTTTTCTGCTTTTGTGCAAAGTTCAGGACGCAATTTTGAAGATCATTTGATGGAATTTGGTACATATGCTTTTTTTCAACACAAGGACAAAGCCTAGGATCGGCACATTACTTCACCTAGCCCCCATACAAATGTCCTCTCGGAATAGATGCCTTAAAAAAAAAGGAATATTTACATGAAATTTAGCACGAATAAGTTTTATATAAGTACAAATTCGTTTTCTAAATTCGGAAGATCGGTCCACAATAAGGTATAGCTCCCATATAAGGCCCATTTTCGAAAATCACTTTAGGATATTTGACAGAATCATAGTAATATTTGACACAAATAAATTTAATATATTTAGTAAGCAGATATCATATTAACTTATTTCATAAGGATCGGTCCATAAATTGCCATAGGTCCGATATTATGTCCAGTTCCGAAAATTTCGGAAATTATTTTAGTCGGGCTTGACAGACTATATCTTTCTCGTTTTATTATCATATATTATTATAAAAAAACTAGTTCAAGAACCGTTCCATAGAATGAGTACTGGCTAGGTAACGCTTCTACAGAACTAGTTCTGGAGGTGATAATTTCAAATGAAAACTATTGGTCGTAACTCTAAAATAGAATGGGCACAGACTATTTTCATGCGTTTTGAAACTATTTGTAGAACTAATACATTTTTTCCTGGGTTATATCATTTATTAGCATATACTGGTACAATACAAATTTTAATACAGTTGACTACAAAAAAAAATATTATTTTTTTTAAATATTTTTACCAGAAACAAAATATTATAAATATGAAAAAGTATCATTATTTCTACAACAATTAAATGTTATCAATATTTTTTCTTGTTCTTAAACCATATTTTCTTTTTAAAACATATAATTATTTCCATAACAATAAAAAGTTACAAATAAATACAATTCGTATGCTTTTTACAAATATGGTTGAAAAATTCATAATTTGTTTGTTTTTAAATACGGCAATTATAACTGTTCATCGTACCCTGGAAGATATGTAATTTTTTCTCGAATTAAAATTATATCCCTAATATTTGCTGACAAACAAGTTTTTCTTCCAAAAATAAGATTTTTTTAAGAGCAAATGTAATATATGGCAACACTGATAATGAATAAAATAAATCTTTAATAAAAAAAAAATAACGTTTGATCATAATAAGGTTAATTTTAAATATATCAGAAATTTTGATAATTTTTTATATAATACGTATGATAAAACCGTTTCATAACATAATGAAATCAAATCATAACATGAAAAAATCAGATCATAATGTGATAAAACTGGATCATAACATGTTAAATATGTTGTATACATTATAACAAAAATCTGATCATAATATGATAAAGTTAAATTGTTTTATGATTATAATTTTCATATTTATTATTTATGAACATGAACATTTTTACTCTTAGATTATGGTCACCGCACCATATGCACGTAGTGTACAATTTGAAATTTTTTTTTTCATGATATTTATCTGCGACATTACCCATAATAATTGCAATATAAAATTCCTTACCGGGATGTTATAAAAAGTTGAAAGAAATTAATCTCAATACATTCCGTTCTCTCTTTTCCCCTCACATTTTATTAGAGAACTTTTTGTACTTTGCGGGTTTTCAATACGGTTATTTTATGAGCCTTAAAATGTACACCAATTTTCGTACGTACTTTTTTTATATTTGAGAATGGTTTAATAAAGTGTTAAATCGGAAACATAGATCAGTCGAAGGGATTTTTATTGTTTGGAATCTTTTTAACGCATTCGAGTAAGTAGTAACTTATCATCCCTTGATTCTAATATGCTTGTTTTCTTTGGATATGGAATAAAAGTTGCCTTAATCGAGTTAAAAATATTACACTGTTTTTTGTAATTATAACTGTTTGACTTTTAACACATTTTGTTAAGGATTCAACTTTGATGTGTATTCCTGTAATACAAAATAATACAAAATAAAATAATAAGTAATTTATCGCTGTAATTTTTAAGAGTTTGATCAATATTTTTCCAAAACCCTTTTATCTACCAAAAAAACTTTCTAGGGTTAATTGTTTAAACACAAACAAATAAAATATCAAATAATTTTATGATTTTTCATGCTGAGAGGTTAATAAATTTTTGAATTGGAAATATCACTCATAATCTCAAATTTCATTATTATGTGATTCGAAAAAAAAAAAACAAATATAAACAAAATCAAGGGCATAAATAGAAATTGAAATATTTATGAGTGTAAAATTTTAATATTTAAAATTTTCCTTTGTAAACTCATCAAACTAAACCCCAAAATAAAGAAGGGGAAAGTAAAAACGATAAATCTAAAGAAAGATTTAAATAGAAAAATCCAACTAATTGATTAGCATTTCGAATTTTTCAAAATAAATTTTATACATTGGGATTTTTTTTTTTTATATAAAAATGGTTGAAGAATTTTTCTATAAGAAAATAAATATTTAAGTGGAAATAATTTACATTTCAAATCAAAGTCATTAATAATGAGAGGGTTTTCATTCTCGCATTGATTTGATGGAAAAATTCCAATATATTTATTGAATAGTCAAACTGTAACATGTGGTAATTTAAGCTGGGAATGTTTTCTTCACTTTTTGGTGTAAAAGTTCTCAAGATTTTCTTTTTGTTTTTTTTTCTGTTATTCTCTTTATAAGTTATTCCTAGAATGGGCCTTTACAAAAACGTGAAATAACCTTTTTGGTATTTATTAAAGAGGGAAAAAGAATTCTTCATTTAAATCTCCATCTCAAGTATTTTATATGTGTACTTAACCCCAGCCTCATCACTCAATGAATGAATAAATGAAAAGAAAAGAAATAAGACCATGTGTGGTGGTGCTGGCCTGTGGTATTGAAATCTTTTCTTTTTAATGATTTTTCATACCCAATTAGTAAAATTCTATTCTTCTCGTATTCATACTTTCTCTTAAACAAATAAGATTTATTGTATAGAAAGGGATTGTTGGCCTGACCATTTACTTTAGCAACGTTAGGGCTGCTTTTTCAAATGACTGTGAGTTTTATTTACTTTATTATTTGAAATACAAGCGTGACTATTGAGACACTGAAGTGAGGACGCATAGTGCAGGGAGGTATAGAACATTTTACATCTACTTACTTATTTGTTAAATTCTTTCTTTATTATCTCTAATAACAATGACTTGTAGTATTCATCAATGAAAATTTTTATGCTAGAAAAATAAAAATTTAGCTGATCCTTGAACTACTTAAAGAGGCACATGCGTTTCTAATTTACCCAAGAAAACATATACAAAAAAGACTTTAATTCTTGCACTCGCACATCTACTACTGTTAAGCCATAAAAAAGTATGATTCTTATTTCGTTGAAGAAACAGAAGGAAAAAATAACATTTCTATTCATTCATAATTTTTGTTTAACTCCTCGTAAATCACATTAAAGGAGGCCCTATTTGTGTGTTACAAAAGGCGGTTCATTTGATTTGAAATGGATGAATGAGTGGATGGATGGTTTGACAAAATAACAATATAGTTAAATATTTCCTAAGAAATTCTGTCAGGGGGGTGTTATTTTCTTAAATATAGTTTGGAAATTTTTTTTTTAATGTTTATGCACTTTTAGAATAAATATTTTGTCTGTTCCTTAAATTACTTTGTTATAGAATTTTTAAATAAATATTTATATATATCTTTTTTATTGAATACCCGTTTTTCAAAAGAGTACATAAAGATGTTTAGAATGTTAAAGATTAAAAATTGGGAATTTTTAAATTTCCTAAAGAATTCATTGTTTAAAAGTCCTTCAAATAAAAAAGGAAGAATTATTTTTATTCCTTTAACTAATCGCCTGAAGTAGTACACTTCTTATCTAAAGTAATGACGATTTCAAGTGTTTTCATTATAATTACGGGATTTTTTCACCGAATACTTTTTCCCAACCATCTCTTCACAAAGAATTTAACCTATTAAGCCTTATTATTATGGTACATTTTCAATATGTAGTTTCGTTGGGACAACATATTGGTATTATTTACTTTATTTAACGAACGAGTTCATCAAAACAACTTAAGAATAAGTTAAATCAACGATCCCGTACGTTGAATTTTAATGTCAAAATTAGGAAATAAATTCATTGATACAATGAAATTTTACAATGAAACATGAAGATTTTTTTAAAATTATATTTAAAATCAATTCTTATATGAAGAACCAGTATCGTTAAAAAAAATATATTATATACCCAAGTTGTCCAAATTTGGGACCTCCCAAGCTCAATACTTTAACTCGCCTACACCTCTACTATTATTACATGAAATTTAATTGAAAACGGACCAGCCGTTCCGAAACTGCATTATTATTTCCATTTAATTTTTGGATCGCACTCTTTGAATGAAAAATCATTAGTTCAATAAATCCCCAACGTGGGGATATTTCGAAACTATTGTTCGCAGCATTCTCAGTAATTGCATATTTCCTGATTGAAACAAATAATGGAGAATTTGTTGCAAAATTACAACACGATTGAGCTCGAATATCCTTTAAACTTAATATTCTTATTACCGCTCCACAGTGGTCCCAAACACGAATTATTTTGGAAATAATTCTGTAACTTAAGAACTACTGGATGTATTTTAATGAATTTTCACAAGGACGATCCTGAGGTGTATTCCAATCAGTGTTGTTAGAAGATGTAATTGGCAAAGTGCTAAAACATCAAAAAAATTATACTAAGTTGTTCCACAGCATAAAATGACAATGCTAAATTCACAGAAAAAAGTAAAAATGGACTTCAATTACGAAATTTGTAATATTAATTAATTTTTAATTGATTTTGTTCTAATCATCAAAATTATAATATTAATAACTAGAATAATTGATATTATTATTACTTCTTTTCCTTAAATAGATGCAATATGCTGAAAATTTTTAAAAATTTACTTAAATTTATTTTATTTCTGTACTTTTATAGACAAATATTTAATTTTTCTTCATATTTTATTAACAGCTGTCAATTTATTAAAAAACAAAACTGTAAACCAATTAGAAAATTAATTATATTAATAAATCATATAAATAAATTTCAATATAAAGTTAGAGCTCATTTACATTGGGGATTTTCCTTGGGAAAAATCGCTGCAACTTTTACGTTTGTAGGCAAGAGGTGTAGATAAGCAAACGGGGTAAGCAAAGTTGCACGTCGTCGCAAAGCTAAAAATTTCATGAAATTTTTTCAAATTTCTTTTTAATTTTTCTGATTTGTTGTTTTTTGTCAAACATTTTTTAAAAAATTTCACAATACAAATTTATATGTGTAAATATGGAAGGGATTTTGAAGCAACTTGAAAACAAAATATCATAAAAATACCCTGCGATAATTCCCAATGTAAATATGCTCTTAATTATTAATTTTATTAAAAAATTTTTTGAAATATTTTTTTCTGTGTTCTTTTGTAAAGATAAATTTATATTTTTATTGTCCTTGTTTCTTGTAAAATATTGTTCAAATGACAACTTATTAAAATGTTTTCTTCAGAGTTAATGGATATTGGGAAATAAAGTAAAAATAGGGCTTGTATTTTAAAACTCACAACTCATAACGTCAAATTTACTAAGGAATTCTTTCAAAAAATCAAAAGTATTTAATTTAAAATGACTGTAACAAAGTGCTAAAAAGCATTTAGCATATTTTTATAAATTGTCAGTGCATTTTAACCTTTTTAAATGCTAAATCTAGCACTGAAAGTGCTAAAATGGCAACACTGACTCCAATTGATTTGGAGGAGCACAGGTTCTTAGCTGGTCTGGGAGACGGGGGTGGACCTCCAAAGTTGGTAATCTCGGGTATGACAATTTTTTAAAAAATCGGCTAAATTTCATTTATGATTTGATTGAAAAAAATAAAAATTCGCACATAGATAGTCCTTATAATTCTCTATAAATGTGTGGGATATCTCTTTTACTTTAAGAGATTTTGACCATTTTTGGACATTATCAGTTTTTTTTTTAATTGGCGGGCTCAAAATTTCTGTACAAAATTTTATAATAATTTTCGTGCAAGGATCATATACCTATGTGGCTTAGATAAAAAGTTATATTATTTTTTAATAGAAATTTTGAAAAAAAATTGTAATTTTTTGTGATTTTTTTTAAAAGGTGGTAAATTTTTTTCACTTTAAAATCCATTATTTTCTTTCGAATTAGAATTTTTTCATGTTTTCTAAAAGAACGCTTTAGATAAGAGCATATAAAGAAAATCCGAGGGCAGTTGGGGTAACAGCGGGGAGGCTAGCCCTATCAGAATTTCGTTGATTTTAATTTTTTTAGTTTTTTGTGGAGCTCAAAAATGTCAAAGCTGAAATTAAAAAAAAAAAAAAAAACGAGAGAAGAAGATATAGTCGGCCAAGCCCGACTATATGATACCTTACACCATTACAATCCACATTAACATAATATTAACATTTGTATGGGATTTATGCACGTTAGTGATTTTCGGGAGAGGAATTTATATGGGAGCTATGGTCAATTATGGACCGATCTTCATGAAATTTGGCAGACGGATTTTTGTTGATATAAAACTTATTTGTACTAAATTTCATTAAAATATTCATATTTTAAGGCATTTTTATGTGTTAAAACTCTATTCCGGGAGGACATTTGTATGGCGGCCAGGTGAAATAATGGGCCGATCATGACCAAATTCAATAGGCTTCGTCCTTGTGAAAAAAGCATATGTACCAAATTTCATTAAATTATCTTCAAAATTGCGACCTGTACTTTGCGCACAAGTTTTACATGGACAGCCAGCCATCCGTCCAGCCAGCCAGCCGACCAGACGGACGGACGGACGGACATCGTTAAATCGACTCAGAAAGTGATTCGAACGGTATACTTTTTTCTCTGCGTTACAACTTCTGCGCAAACACATAATACCCCAACCACCTTTGGTGGTGTAGGGTATAAAAATACTTTGATTACTTTGATTACCTATGTACATATATTTGCTAAACACACAAAGACTATTTAATAAGCTATGCCTCTTATAACGACAGGATTTTACTGAAAAAAGTAAATTTTTGAAGCAAGCTTTCCCCGAACTGGAATTTTGGGTATTTCGGAGAAAGAAAATGGGAATATATTTATTCTCTTCTTTTAAGGAAAATTTTTTTTATATTATTCTTAAATTTCACAATGATAACTTAATTAATGTAGATTTTATTTAAGTTCAAATATTAATTTTTTTGAAAAATTACACTAAATACCAAACATTTTTAATTTTTTGATCAATTTAATGATAAAATTTGGTTCGAATACTTTATTATTTATGTTTTATTATTTTTGAAGTAATAACCTTTCCAATGATACTAGATACTTGCATAAATACTTTACACAATCGTTTAAAAACTATCTCAAACTTGACCCCCCTCAGTGAAATGTGCACATTTTCTTAATTTCTATAGTAAATGTGTGCTGCAACATTCTATATACATAAGTGCACAACAGAATTATTTTCAAAAGAATTCGTTTTGGGACCACTGTGCGCTCTTTGTTGAGTAAATTTATTATTATGTCTTATAAGTAATATTTAAAAGTATTTTTATTGATATATCGAAAACTAGAGTTATGTTGCTGGATCCAACAGACCTCTCAGGATTGTGACAATGGGTCTCAAAATAAGGTATGAATGTTTTTAAAACGCTTGACCATTTTGTTTCCTACTCATACTTGTATCTGAAATTTAATAATTTCGCGAAAACTTGATATAGTTTTTCATATATTTCAGAAGCACTTTCCAATCGATTAGTTTTTCTTTAGTAAAAAATCAATCACATAGTGGAGAACTTAAGTCACATATCCGAGTTCAAAAATAAATAATTTGAAATTTTTAAAAATTCTTTGTCTAAAAAGCGTCTTGACTCATTCTCTTCTTAATAAATAACTTCTATAACAACATATTAAGATTTTATATTTATACTTTTCTGAATAATATCTTTACGGAGAAAATTTTAAAAAATTTGGAGTTAGTGTGAACCCTTTCGAATTTGACCTATTTTATATCTAAATTTGTATTTAAATCATATGCTTTAAAATACCAAAGCTGGAAGTAACAAACGAAACGCAGTTTAAAAACCTTGAATGAGTTTAAAATCTTTTGTAAATGTCTTTTAGTAAACGTACAATAAGAGTAAATGTAGACTTTTCAAGCAAAATTCTAAAAACAAACATTTTTAAGAATTAAAAAAAAAAAAAAAAAAATTTAAAAGTAAAAAATCGTTTTCAATCCTTATAAATACTTGTCAACCCCTGACGTTTCTATAAAAATTAACAACTTCCCCGAATTATTGTACTCCACCATACTTATGTTCCCAATTGCATCATAAAACACATTAAGATACAAATATTTTAATCCCAACTATAAACATATTAAGACATAAACTCACATATTCAGTAATCCCAATATAAAATGATCTTAAAGGATTTAAAGTGATTCCAGATAAAATTGTAAAACTAAAGACGAACCCCTAAACAACACCCCCATAATATTTATTTTTTTTTTTTTTGTTTTAACAACTTTATTCATATATTCCCTTAATTAATTCTGAGATAATAAAATTTACTAGTTATAATGGTTACAAATATTTTTCGATTAAATTTTTTTTATTCTTTCTTTAAAGTTTTTTTTCTATTTTAATTTAAAATTCAAACGTGCCACCAAAACTACCGCGATTATGAAAACCTCACACTACTGCGGGTGCGAATAATATTTACAATTTTCTATACTGAAATGAAAAGCAGCTAAATTTCAACATGTGGTGACTGTTATAATATTTGGTTGTGGTGTTTTTCCCCCTTTTTGGATATTTGTGTTGTTATTGTTGCTACTACATATTGGTTTGTTTGGATCGGTTTTGAATTTGAAAATATTGCTACAATCTAAATTAAACAAAGAGAGGGAAATGTTAAAAAAGAATAAATGAATGAAAATGATGATGATGGTCACGTGACTTTGCAAATTTCTGTCGTCTTTTTGGACTTGTTGTTGTCGTTGACGTTGTTGTTGGTGTTGTTTGGGCATACAGATGTCTAATGAAGTGGAACAATTCTATTTACTTAATGGTGGGTGATTATTTGTTTTTTCTTATTGATAAGGGTAGAAAAAATAGCAAGAACTTGTTAGAAATTGACATCTGTATTTAAATTATAATTGGGATTTTTAGACTATAGAGAGCAAAAAATGAAGAAAATTCAAAATTTACATAAAATCTCAATTATTTGTGTTATGAAAACATGCCCACTAAAATGAAGTTAAAATTTTGTTGAGGAAAAAAGTATTCCATCAATCTACGCAAATAAGTTGATGTTTGTATAAAAAATTCTTAATGAATAAACTTCCTCTTTTTGCTTTTTACAAAAAAAAAAAAAAAAAAATAAATAAATAATAAAACTGAGTTAATAAATTTAGCAATTAAATTAGCTAACTGTATGCTTTTGATATTAAAGTGGATGAAAATTTAACAAGAACATATTATTCTCTTAGTTAAAAAAGCGAATGCAATGGCGACAAAATACAATATTTACTAAAGCACTTCAGCTATCGAATTCTTAATTTTAGCGGCACTAACCGTTTTTCTAATTTCTTTATCGATGATCTTGCATCTATAAAATTTTAAATTTTAAATCTGTAGAGAGCGATTTAAAAGTGGAGAAAGGCTGCCTTTCTACCCTACCAATGGGGCAGAATAAAACACTATGAAATATGGAAAATTTTTAGTTAACTGGTCAGTAATAAAAGTATGTATCTTGAAGCATTACCCTTCAAGATCAGCTATATAAAGTCTTAATATTTTCAACAATTTTTTATTTTTTCGAACATTATTTCACCACTGTCTAAGAGCAAATATATTATGATTGGATTATATTGTTGTAATAAGTTATAATTAATATGAAAATTATAATCATAAAATGATCAGATTTGTTTATTATTGTATATAAGAATTTTATCATGTTATGATTCGGTTTTATGAACGCTGTTTGATCTTAGAGCGGCTGCACGTTGGGGTATAATGTGTCAAAAGTGGCGCTTGATTGAATTTTAAAATTTATATTTTTGTACTAAAGTTGGGTACCGAATAAAAATAGATAAAATTATATATTAATGTCAATTAAAATGTTTAAGCTAGGTTATGTTGTATTCTTATAAGGAGCTGTCAAAGTTAAGAATTTTTTTTACATTTTTGAAAAATAGTAAAAAATTAAATTTTCATCAGATTTCAGTGTATTTATTTTAAATAAAAAGTCTTCTAAGGTAAAATTTTAAAATGAAACCATCAACTCCAGATATTTAAGTGTAGTTTTCTTCAAGTATTTGTAAATTATATTTTGTCCTATTATTTTTGTTATTTTTTTTTAAATTTTCCCAAAATACACTAATTTTCAACTTTCATGGAATGTAACTTAAAATGTTACATGATGTTTGTTCTGAAAATTTTCTGAAAAATAGTATATATTGTCCACTTTAATATTATGGAAAAAAATCGTGCGCATATATAGCCCGATTTGAGAAAATATTTTTTTTCAATAAAAACTCCAGTAGATTTCTTAAGTGCAGACATTTTCAGAAATAAGTGCAGACATTTTCAGAAATTTTCTTTGCTTTATCAAACATTTAACAGTGGAGAAGAATCGAAATAAATCTGTAACTTCTAATCAGCTGGTTGGATTTGCATGAAATTTCACATAAGCGTAGCAGACGACAGTAAAAAAATTTTAACCATTAGTAAATTTTTGTTCCTTAGCCGATTTCAAAGATTTTTATATATCCTTAAAGTCCTTGATAAGACTTTAAGAAAACATGCTTGCATGTACTACATGCCTTATATATTTTTCGAGTTATATACATTTGAAATTTCAAAAATCTTAATTTTACAAGATCTTGGTTAAGATTTTTCCGTATAGCCAAATATTTTCAACCGATTTAATTATATTTTATGTAATTGGTTAAAAGCAAAATTATCTATCGAACAAAGAAAATTTTGAGTCGTTATTTTTATTAAGTCAAAAGTTAAACGATTTTGAATTGGACAGTTTGCAAATATTAACAAACAGGCGGACAGATGGACGGACATTAGAATTTTGTAAAAAAAAATCTCAAAGTTGGAAAAATATTTCTTTTATACTTTTCGTTTAATATGAAAACCAAATGAAAGTATGAACATTTTGATATCACCTTTCCCTTAATTAAGTGAAATTTTCGACCCATTTAACCCAAATGTATAGACGGACGGACATTGCCACATAGCCTAAAATTATTTTAGAATTCGAAAAATGCATTTTTTTAGTAAACAATAAATAGAAAAAATAGAACATGATCATAAAAATTTAGATATCACCTCTTCCTGAATTAAGCGTCATTTTCTTTCCATTTAAACCAAATGTATAGATGGATGGACATTATTATTCAACCAAAAAACATTTTATAATCTTAAAAATTCAATTTTTTACTTACTAATAAATAGAAAAATTAAATATGGTTATTAAAGTGTTGATATCACTTTTTCCTGAATTATGCATAATTTTGACCCATTTAACTCTAATGTATAGACGGACGGACAGACATTACAGTTCTGCTAAAAAAAATCTAAAAATTCGAATAAAAAAATAAAACGTGATCATTAAGATATTGATATCACCTTTCCCTGAATTAAGCGCCATTTTCAACCCATTTTACTCCAATGTGGGCTGTTTAAAATTTTTTAAAGCTGCGATAATGAAATATAATGTGGTTTCCTAAACCATAATTTGTCCTGAATTTATTCTATAAATCTTTTACCAAACTTAAAGGATGTTAGAACTTTATATTAAAAATTCCAAAAGAAATCAACTTTTGGGGGATTTTTGTTTTGCTTTTATGATTTTTCCCTTAATTTAAATTTAATTTCTCAATATTGAGAAGATTTTGAATACGATTTTTTATAACAAATTTGTATTGTTTTATCCCAAGAAGGATACTGACTTGATGATTCTTATGATCAAGATTTATGAAAATATCGAGTCCAAATTTTATCTATACCTGGAAGTAAACAAATATTTTTAGGTTTGTAGTTTCCTACTCTAAGTAATTATATCGTTGCTGGTCTTTCTGATATGAGAAATTTAATGTCTATTAGTATTCATTACAGATATAATGAACAATTTTTATATTAAAGCATAATTTTGCATTATTTATGCTAAAATTTATAGAAATTTTAAAATGTTTTAATACAATTTTGTAGATTTTTTTTTTGTCCTCAAGTGAAAAAAATAAAAATATTTAGAATAAAAATCGAATAATTAAAAAAATAAATAATTTGATATCCTTATAGTCTTCAGTGAAATTAAGTTCTATGTTTGTATATTAACAAAAACTTTTATAATTTAGTAATTTCTAAAGACAAATTAAACTAAAAATTTAGATGCGCTTTATATCCTAAAGACATTTCATCAGAAAATTTTAATTTACAATTTATTAGGTGATTTACAAATGGAAAAGTATAACTGATTGAAAGAATCTTGTAGGCATTTTAAATATGGGTTATTAGTTTGTCGGTGAAAACATAATTCTGAATTGGCTTTTGATTTCATAAATCTGACTGATTGATCTGATTGATCATCCCACAGCCTGAAGCTAGAGAGACGAAATTTGGAACGTAGATAGGTCTACCTCCAAGACGGAAGTTTTGGAAATTCGATTGTTTAGGGGGTAAAAAAGGGCAAAAAATAATAAATCGATAACCTTTTATCTCCTTAACTAATAAAGATACGAAAAAAGTTTAATACTTATTGTTATTCATTTAAAAAATAATCGGACAGGTGTCTGATTTTTTTGAAAACCGGCCCTTTTAGGGATAAAACGGGTAAAAATTGCATTTTGGTATTTTTTTTTGTATCTTTTAAACCAGTCAACATACAAATACAATTTACATCGTATTCGTAACTTATCGAAAAATTACAAAAAACTAATTTGGTACTTTTTCGAACTTCGAACATTCAAGGGGTAAAAAAAATCGTAACTATTTTTGGTACTTTTCTCATAAAATATTTTTTTTTTTTATTTATTGAAAAATACTTATGAGTATTTTAATATGGAATATAACTACAATTCAGAAATTCCTTGGAATACAATTTTCGATATTTCCATGGGTGAACAAAAAAGTACCATGGTTCCATAATATTTTAGAATCCTTTCGAGTTTATTAATCAGTATATTAAGCAATTGATAAAATTTCTTGTGTTTCAGTTTATTAACAATCCTGTTTAAAATCTGCTAATGTAAAGACTCATAATCTATTTGTGTCTCAGTTGTCTTACTATTGAGTGTATTGATAATTATAGTTTTTAATCCGGGATCTCAAGAAGTGAAAAAATTATTCCCGTTTTCCTGGGAAATTGCAATCACTAGTTGTTATAAGTACTCAGTTTTTTTCGTATAAGTATAGGATGTGTATCCGGAGAAATTAATAAAATAAACGAAAGAAATATTTTGAAAGTCAGGTGGAAGTTATATAGATTATGAATTAGAAAATAAATATAGTTAATAGGGTCCTGAAAATTTATGAATGTTATCACTTTCCTCGAAAGCTTTTAAAAAAATACATTATATGTGTAGCATATTTCCCAAATGAATGTATCGTATTAAAAATATGATTCTTATTTGCTTTTCTTATCTTTTATCTAAAAATGCCTGAAACCGCGGCAGATACAATATTTGCATGAATAATAAGAAAACAGGTGATTTATATATTTCATAGTATTTAAAAATGAATCATTCAGTTCTTTACTACGTCTATTTACAAAATTTCTAAAAAAAAAAAATAACTAAAATATCAACAGGTTTAGGGTTTTTACTACCGATACCAATAATTAAATGCGTCTGTGTTTATTAAAGCAAATATCTAACAACGTAGAAAAAAAACCAAATAAAACTCCCCACAAGAAATTCCAAAATTTAAATAAGTTTTTTTTTTTTCTTTGACATTTGATATGTTACTTTCAACGTATACAGGCAACAATAATAAAATCACCTTTATTTAACTATTTAAGGTTTAAACAACAAAAGGGAAGTGAGAAGTCAAAAATGTTAAAAAATATTTATTTCATTGTTGAGGGAAAAAAAACTATGTTTAACTCAAACCAAATATAAGTACAAGTATGTTTTTAAAACCACAAAAGACACTCCTTTTGTTGATTTTATTTATTATGAATTTTTGGTATTTAAAAATACTTGTTATTTTTTTTCCTGCTTTCTTACTTTCTTTGAAAGAAAAATAAAACCAATAGAAAGAGTTAAAAAGAAAAAAGGAAACCCTTCCCTAAGTATGTCTTGTTGATCTAGAGATCAATCTGTTAAGCAAGTTTGACTTTTGACATTGACATGTTAAGTCAAATATTTGGTTTAAATGAAATATCTGAAGATTGTTTAAGCCGAAAAAATATTATTTGTTTGATTAAATATCTATGTAGTATATTAACACCCACCTTTGAAATGTGTTGATCACTTAATTCTTTAGAAAATCAATTAATTTTCTTCGATGTTTTTTTCTAAATTAATATAAATGAAAAATATTATCATAAAATTATAAAATATTCAGATTTTTAGCTTTTGATTTTTATTTGAAATATTTTTATGTGTTTTTTTTAAAAGGTATTTCCGTTTATGGTAACATTTTTTTATTAGACACACCCCCACATTTTTTGACGTCGCTTTACTTTTATATGAATCTTAATTGATTTAGTTATTTACTAGAAATTTTAAAACAATAATAAGTTTATTAAGATTTCAAAAATTTTATTTGTTTTTAATCAGTTAAACTAATGTGGTAGTAATTTGTATGATAATTAATCTTATAATTACCATTTAAGGCAGCATGACAAATATGTGTATATTTTCTTATTGATATTATGGAAAAATAACTGAATTGTAATTTATTAACGAAAGTTTTTAATAGGAACAAAAAGTTAAATTTAAATTTTGAGGAGTCCTTGGTTATTTTTGAAAATTTGAATATGTGAAGGAAAAAAATTGGAAAGAATTCGACCTATGAACTTTAAAAGTTTTCTGTTAGATGAGGAGAACTCTGAATCGATCCCATAGAAAAATGGAAAAAATAGAAGGAGGTGTTTTACAGTCATGTAAATTAGTGTTTAAATTTGTCCGTTAATTATAAATCTAAAATCAAATATTCAGAATTATTAAAATTTATTCCGCTATAAAGAAAATAAATTTCCTAAATATTCCCATAGGTATTTTAATATTTTGTTTAAATTGTTTGTTTAATTAATAATAACTAAAGGATTTTAAAATAAATGATAGCAGTCTCATATATCAGTGTTGCCGTATAAGTTTTTTTTTAATATTTTATAGAAAATAATTTTTTAATTTTGTATAATATATATTACGAAAAATTCTTACTTCTGACGTTAAAGGATTTGCGCAGTAATGAAAATTTGAGTAACGCCGGAATCGTAAAAAGATGTTTGCAATTCTAGAGATTGACGGCGGTAGATATTGCAAAAAAATTTTGAACCAATTAAAATTGTATTAAATTAAATGTATAAATGTAATTAAATTGCATATCAACAACTCAAATGTGATTAAAACCTTCAAAGACGATGTTTATTGCACTTTTTACTTAATTATAATATTTGTAAGAAACTGCTTTAAGTATCTAAGATATTTTGCTCATAATGACGAATTTTATTTAAATTTATTATTATTTATTTTTATTTATTATTAGTACACAGGAAAAATTATATTTTGTATTCTATTACTAAATTTATAAACTCAAATATTTTTCTTATTGAAATCGGACTTATCGTATCACGAAAATGTTAAAATCAAACATTCAAATTTGTAAATGTTTTATTAAAAAATATATATATTTTTTTTCTTTGTTAAAATATTATAATATTTACCAAACTTGATATTTGAAAATTTTAAAATATTTCAATAAAATAAATTATTTGGATTTAAGTACAAATTGAAACAAAATTCTTTTTGAATTTTGTAAAATAAATTATGAAAATTATATTTATTTGAAAATCAATATTATATTTATTTTTTACAATCATTTAAACACGTATGTCATATGCAATATGCCATTTATATAATTGGACATTAAATAATATACAATTGACTTTAATGGATATTTTTAAGCACATACATACAGTTAGGGACAAAACTATTTGTACACCCCATGCATTTCCTATATCTTCAATAATTTATAAAGAATAAAAAATTATTATATGTGGTTTTAATTCAGGTCCATTTTTATTGAATTATTTGATAAATAAAAAATAAATTAATATATAACACATTGTTAAAAAAAAGTACAATTTAAGTAAAAATCTTTGGGACAAAAGTATTTGTACATCAGTACTTTGTAAAATTATTTGTACGTTGGACTCTTGTATGATGATTTTTTTTAAATACCGTTATATTTTCTTCGTTAATCGAGTTTTATTTTACAAAATAAGAAGTTGGTTTTAACGTTTTGAATAATAAGCACATCAAAAATGGGAAAGCGAAAAGAGTTGAGTTTGGATATTAAAAATTTAATTATTGATGAACATAAAAAAGGAAAATCTCTCCGGAATATAAGTAATTTAGTAAATTTGCAACATTCCACAGTACAATACATTGTAAACAAGTATAAAAACAGCGGATCTGTTGAAAATATGCCAAGAACTAGACGGCCAAAAAAGGTTTCCAGACGGGAAGCGAACTTGGTGATAAAAGAAGTGGCAAGAAATCCAAAAGTAACTCGGGCAAAATTAGCGGAACAAATCGCAAATACTACCGGAACAATTGTTCATCCAAAAACAGTAGGGAGGATCTTACATTCTGCGGGATATGCAAGTAGAATTCCCCGCAAGAAACCGCTGATTAGTAAAAAAAAAACAGCATTTGCGTTTAGAGTTTGCCAAACGATACATTGATAAGGACGAAGAATTTTGGAATAGGGTTTTGTTTACTGATGAAACCAAAGTCAATCTTTTCGGAAATGATAGCAGGGGAAAAGTATGGCGCAAAAAAAAAATACAGCGTTAGATGTTAACAATTTTGACCCCAACAGTGAAACATGGTGGGGGAAGTGTTATGGTATGGGGGGCAATAGCAGCCAGTGGGGTAGGGCGAATGGTATTTATAGATGGTGTAATGGACCAGCATCAATATAAACGTATATTGGAAGACAATTTGAAGGATTCCGTAGATGGTTTGGGTCTTGGCCAAAGTAGGATATTCCAACAGGACAATGACCCAAAACATACAGCGCGTTCAGTGAAGGAGTGGTTGCTTTACCATGCACCAAGACAACTTAATTCTCCTCCCCAATCACCTGACTTAAACCCCATCGAGCACTGTTGGGATATTTTGAAACGTAAAGTCGCTACAAAGCACGTCTGAAGCTGGGATGAACTTAAAATTGCTTTGGAGGAAGCCTGGAAGGAAATATCTCCAGATGAAACGAGAAATTTGGTCCGATCGATGCCCAGAAGATTACAGGCCGTGATAGATGCAAAAGGAGGACCCACAAAATATTAAATTTTTCCAATATAAGTATTATAAGTAGGTGTAGATTATATGTACAAATACTTTTGTCCCAATGAATTTTCATTATTTTGTATTTTTTTAAATAATGTGTTGGATATTAATTTTGTTTTTATAACTTAATTAAATAAAAATATATTAAAAATAATACTGCATACGACAATTTTAAATTCTTTATAAACTATTGAAGGTATACGAAATATATGAGGTGTACAAATAGTTTTGTCCCTAACTGTATGTATATTTGATTTAATACTTTTTTTTTTAGGATTCCATCAAAATGTAATTTATTTTCGTTCATTCTTATTGTCACAATTTAAAAAAAAAGACTTCCATTACACCTTGCGCGTTAAAGGACAAATGAACCTAAAAACGAGCGAGAATGTTTTATTCGGCCTGGCCGAATCTATATACCCACCATCAACTTTTTCAAATTTTACATTATATGTTTTCGAGTTTACATTGATCCTTGAACTATTTGTAAAAAATTTCGTTGACATTCCACCTTATATGGGAGGTGGGCGGACCACGCCCATTTTTGTTTCTTATCGATCCTCAAACTTTTTGTAAAAAATTTTATTGTCGTACATGCTTTTGTTAAAGATATATCAGCAGATGAAGCTACAACGGGCACCCCGTGTTTGCCCGTTTTCAATCCCAAAGAAACATTATATAAGATAAATATTTGAGTCAAATTTCGTCTTCCTAGGTTGTCCCGTTCGAGTTTTATCCTGCTTTTATGGACCGACGGACAGTCGGACGGACATAGCTAGAACGACTTAGAATCTAACCAGGACACAGAAAATATATACTTTATGGGGTCTTAAATGATTTTTTCGACATGTTACGCACGGAATGACAAAATCAATATACCCCCCATCTTTTTGATGGTGGGTATAATAAGTAATATAAGTAATTAAACTTCAAAAAGTTATAATTTCATCATACGAGTATATATTACAATTAATTAAAGCCTATTTTTAAGGAACTTGTTATGATTTTATGCTTGCTTATGTTTAGTGCCCTAAAATGGTTGAGAATATTTTAAAGCAAGTTGCAATCTTTGTTTGACGTTGCCAGGGGGGTTTAAACTTTTGGAGATTCATTAAATCCTTTCAATATGCATCCATGTGGTGCACGTCACTGACTAAAAGTAAATAGCATGCAAATGTATTACCCAAAAGGCAAATATGTTAGTGCTTCATCCCTGCAGGAATTTGTGAATGCTTCTACACCTCTCCGAAAAAAATTTAAACATATTCCAATTTAGCTTCTAAGAAAATTTCTCAAAGAAAGTTGGAGAAAGTTAATAAGCGAGTTATACACCTTTTATTTCGCATCGAATGAAAGGAGAACAAGAATTAGTATCGGATTTTTTAAGGAAGAAGAGGCTTCCTTTGAGGAATTTTTATTGAAGTCAAAGTGGAACGTGTTTAAATTTTTTTCGGAGAACTGTGAAGACATTAGCAATGGTTTGGAGTACTAAATTATTTTCCAGCTGGTTTGATTACAAATACATACATGTTTAAGCACCAGATTTTTAAATACATATGAACAAATAATCTCCAATGGATACTTTTTAGCGTTATATCTGAAATCCGAGTAAAATCAATTAATGCATTTGGAAGATCCATAAAATTTTTCCACGTACTTTTAGAAATCTTCAAAACTTAAGGGCAATTATTGTCTTTAATTTTTTTACAAAAAAAAAAAAAAAAAATATATACCCCTGTCAAATAATTATATGTGCAATATTTGTTTTCTGGTTTTTATATATTCCAAGAGTGATATACATTTCATTGGTTTATATTTTTTTTCATTCTTACGTAATGTCCCTATTTGCAAAATTTTAGCTTCCTCTTGGCATTGTATTCAAAGTACCGTTAAAATAAACATATCATTCTCTAAATTTTAATAGAAAATAATTATATGTGCAAATTGACACTTTTACTCAACAGACTTACATGAAGGCCACAGTTTGAACCGTTTTACCAATTAAAGTTAAAATTAAAGTTATTTGGGGAATATTTAAAATGATTAGACCTAAAATACCAACATTTTTTATTTATTTTTTTAATTTATAGCCAAAATATGTCACCAGGTCATGAACTGTCAGTTGAAGTGCTGAAATCATTAAAGTAAGACGACAATTTATATAAAATTCCAAAAAATGGTGTATACAGAAAATGTTTATAATAATACTGTTGAAAATTTTCAAAAAATCTGAGAAATTGCTATCATTCTAGGAGCGGTAACCCATAATCAATTGCTGATTAGCGGGACTTAAGGACATTTTTCGAAGAAAAACAACATGTGTTACAGAAAAATAAAGGCCAAATGAACGGGTTTTAATAATTGGACGTGAACATAAAATAATAAAAGAGGTTTTAGATTAAAATTATGACCTTAGGGTGGCAAAAACATAACTAATAGAGCGGTACAAAAATCCACACGCAGGATTTTATGATAAATATAATTTTTGGGTTAAAAACTTTAATTACACCATGAGTTCATGTGCATAAGGAATGAAAAATATTATATTTAAATTATTCAAGTGTTTATTAAAAATATTACATGGGTATTCGACGTCTACAAAAGACATGCTTGAAGCGTAATTATAGTGTCGAATCGCACATAATATAAGTCAATTTTAGTTCTAGATAGAAGTTAAAAATATTTATTGGACGTAGCTAAATTAATTCACAGCACAACATAAATTAACTGGACAAAAAATCCAATAGCTTCGTTGATGAATTTCCTACAAAAATTACATTTTTCAGTAAATTAATGTGACGATGTTACTATACCGGGCCTCAAAATCGGTTTTTAAGTCACAAAGTATTATATTTCTGCAGCGACCAGTAATGATCCTCAGACCTTCATGACATAAGGATTTCCAAAGAATACTGTATGCTGAGATATATTTAGATTCAGAGCTATATGACAATATCAAATGTTTCATATTGATTTTGTATAAGTACACTACAGTTTTGACCTATATATATGTAAAGAAAAAAGGACGAATCGGTATAACGAAGGATGCATCTGGTAACGTTATATTAGGATAACACAATTCCTTAACAGCTTTCATGAATATTGAAAATTAACTTTATTTAAATAAAGGATTTTTATAAAATTCTTGTCGTGCACATATAATTATTTTCTATGAACAATTTTAAAATCAAATAAATTTTGCCACAAAATACACATAAGAAATAAATTTTTCATTTGACTTATAAAGCTCTAATAAACATTAAAAATATAAAAAAGATTTGAATTTGAAAATCATATTTTTGAAGAAAATAAATTACTTTATAGGTATGCACATATAATTATTTGACAGGGGTATATATATATATATATTTTTTTTTTATAAATAAATTTTTATATTGAAGTTGAAATACAATTGTTTTTGTTATTATGTAAGAATTTAATTTATTTAACACCAATAAAATATTCAAACCAAATAAATTATTTAATAAAATTAAATTTAAAAACAAATAATGAATTATTCAAAAAAATTATAGTCATAATTTTTTTTTCTGTGTAAATAAATTTACATATCAATATATATAACATATATAAGGCTTCCGTCCTTTTTACTTAATTTTGTTCATTCCTGTCTTTAAATCTACGGTATAGTGATTCCCACTTAGCATCATAAAATGTTGATGGGTTTACCCGCGTATGGTCTATAAGACTAAAAATCTAACAATGGCTTTTTTCTTCAGACTGTATTGAGATAACATAATTTTTATGAGATATATTAAGATTCTAATTCAAAATGTTTAAAAAAGTCCAAACAGCAAAGAAACATGTCATTATTTACCAATTTTTATTTTTACACTTCTCTGAAAATCAAACAAAATCTTGTAGATAGCCCGTTTTTCCTTAAAAAAAATATATATTGTTTGTAGATAGCCTAAAAACAAAAAGGGAAAAACATAGTGTTAGAATTAACTTTTGGCTCAAAAATTAATACCATATATAAAAATACAGAAAAATAAGAGTCTGACGCAAAAAAAAAAAAAACATTTTTTGGAAAGCTACAAATGACTCGTTTTGAATATAAAAATATGTATATTTTTCATACGAGTTTTCATTCGAGTTGATTAATTAGTTGATACATTAAATCTTCTAAAGCAAAAAATTATCCTATTTGGGTCCCAGCTGTTGAACTAATAAGAGTAGTAATAGTATTTAAAAAATCAAACAATTTTTCCCGCTATCCCGGGAAATTGCGATCCCTAGATACAAGGTTTTGATTTTTACCAACAAACTTTGGCCTTTGAAGTTTTGAAGTAAATAAACTTTATACATATAATTTACTGTAAATACTCGTAATATCTAAACAATAAATATAGATACATACATTTAAATTAAACTATAAATTAAACTTTAATTTAAATTAAACTTTAACTAATATTTTACCGAATTTATTAGGAATTCAAAATGTACAGGGACAAACTTTGGTACTTTTCTTTTTTGGTGTAGGGAAAAAAGGGTTTTTTAAATTAGTATAAGGATTTTTCAATAAGACTACTGGCAACACTGTCAGGTCTTTTTTATTTTATATTAATTTTAATTGGACAAAAACTAAAAAGTCCCACAAAATCCCGTTATTTAAATTATACAGTTGTAATCCCTGATATGTGGTCTCCTAAAATCAGTAATAAAATTCTGCTCAAAATTGCTTCTTTACTATTCACAAAGCAATAACTGATCACGTATCAACGTTTTTCCCACCAACAAATTTTTATACCCACCATCAAAAAGATGGGGGTATATTGATTTTGTCATTCCGTGTGTAACATGTCGAAAAAATTATTTAAGACCCCATAAAGTATATATTATCTGGGTCCTGGTTAGATTATAAGTCGATCTAGCCATGTCCACCCGTTTTTCTGTCCATTCGCCCCGTCTGTCCATCGGTCCGTCTGTCCGTTTGTCTGTCTGTTGAAAATGAGCAAAATCGGTTAATAAACAAAAAAGTTATGGGCTAAATACTAGAAGCACAGGGTGTCCGTTTTAGCTTCATTTCATACTTTTCTGCTGATATTTCTTAAACAAAACATGTACTACAACGAAATTTTGTACAGAGAGTTCGAGGGTCGATATAAACTTGGAAACCAAAAATGGGCGTGGTCTGCCTACTTTATCGCCCACCTCTCACATAAGGTGAAATGTCATCGAAATTTTGTGCAAATAGTTCAAGAACCAATGTAAAATCGGAAACAAAAAATGGGCGTGGTCTGCACACTACCGCCCACCTCCCAAATAACAAAAAAATTGAAAAAGTTGATGGTGGGTATATAGATTCGGTCAAGCCGAATATAACATTCTCGCTTGTTGATTTTTGGTTGCTTTTTCATCAAAGAACAAAAAAAGTTTGTGAGTTAATGAGTTTATTTCTATAAATATTAGTACAACTTCAAACAAAACTATTAATTTTTGAATCAATAAAATCATTTTCAAACAAAATAATTAATAAAATCAATTCAAGATGGCTGTTAGCGAAAAGAATAAAACTTCGATTTTTACATTCAAATAGATATTGGTTGATTAAACAAATTGATTTATCAATGTTTGTTATTGAAAAAAATGTCCCTCCTCCATTAAACACTTGTGAAAGACCTAGTAAAAATTTCGAAGTAAAAATTTAGTTGTATAAAAAAGCTAATCCGTATCGGGTGCTGATGGCAGCCGAAATGTAAATGCGTTCAGCAGGAAAACGTTTATCTGCAGCCATAGTTGGTGAACTCATAACTGCTTCCCCTAACAGAGGTAAACTAATATAAAAAATAGAGTGAGCTCAAATAAATCCTTCGATAGAAAAGTGAGCTCAAATAAATCCTTCGATAGAAAAGCATAAATCTAGTACATTTCGCAAAAAAAAAAAAAAGATTTTTTCCGAAAAAATGTATTTAATTATGCAATAAAAATGAATTTCTGTTTAATTTTTTTTTTTTTTTTGGTTTAAAAATTTCGGCCCAAGAGAACTTTTGGAAAAAAGTTTATACAAAAAATATGTTAATGCATCTAATGACCTTTTTTAAAAATTTTGTATTTTTGATTAATTTAGCTTAAAGTGTATAAAAGCGCAATTCAAATGTTTTTCAAATCGTGAAAATCGAACATCTACGCATTGAGTTTTATTTACATATTTATTGTTGCACAATTTTTGTGTAAAAATATGGTGTGATATTTCAAGTAAAAACCTAATTGAATTGTTGAACCAATAAATCACTTTTTAAGATGAAATAAAAAAAAGTTAAAATCGAAGGAGGAGAACGTTTTCAAAAATTTTGAAAAATAAAAAATAATATATTTATTCATTACTTAATTTCAATAAAATCGGAGGACATAAAGTAGAAAGCCGTCATTTATCCATCGATTTCTCCTGGAATTCATGATATACTAAAACTTCTATATTTTCTAAATAATTTTTTGGAACAATTCCATAAAAATTCCAAATAAAAATAACAAAAAGTATGTAAAATTAACTAATAATAGTATTTTTTTTTTGATATTCATAAATTTGTCCCTATTTTATAGGTAAATAAAAATAATATAAATCTTTAAAAAGTTTTTTGTTTTACTGCCAAAAAATCACCAACTAATAAACTATTAAGAAAGATTATTTTGTAAAAAAATATATATCATAAATTAAGTGTAATACATAAAAAAAAATTGTCATGAGAAAATGTGGTGGAGGTATTATCATTTCGCAGATTATAAATACTGAAGAAACACACCTTGAGATTTTCAAGATGCTGACATATTGAAAAGGAAAGTAGTAGGTTGATAATAAAAATAAAATTTTGTTATAAAAATATTTTTTAATGACAAACATTTTGGCAATAAAATTAAGATATTTTTAAAAGGTTATTTTTTACACAAAATAAAGTTTTTCCCACCTTTTATTTGAGAAAATTAAAATGTTCTTAGTCTTTTATAACTTAATTTGTTTAAATATTTTTGTCTGCTCTTACAAATACATGAGGTTGTTAATAAAATCTTAGATAGACAAATGGGCAGACCTACAACAGCTAAATTTATTACAAATTGCTTATGAAATATTAAGTTGATGAAATTGTTTATTAATTTGTTTATTAATATATGTCAAAAGTTTTAATTTTTTTTTTTGTTTAATTTTGCATGTTTTGTAAGTTAGTCCTTATGCCTAATCCCATAATACTATGTGGGTTTTGTATTTAAGTTTACTCTATATACATTTACTATTTAATATGCATATTTTCAGAGATAAAATCTATACAAAAAGCCTATAAAAATTGAAATTTAACTTAATTTTCAATATATTACCTCAAAACGGCTGGTCACCCCACCAACATGTTGCTAGCAACATTTCTCAACACAAACACGCTCTTGCTCACATACACACGCTCTCAATGTATCGCAACATTTCATAGCCAAATCAAAACAATAACAAACACTGTAACCAAAATGTATCTTCACAACGAAAATTAGTTCCACGAGATACTTGCTGCGTTGCGGTACGTTTAATAGGAATTAAGCGGAATTTCGAAATTGTCAAAACGATTTAAAAATACTTTTTAAAAGTTTCGTCGGCAAATAGCGACGTAAAAAAAAAGAGTAAACACGAAATGTTTTTTACGTGAAATGGCTTAAAGCAACAAGCAAAACATTAAAACGAATTAAAAAAACAAAAACGTTAAAAAAAAGAGAACGAACGCATTTATCAAAATAAAAACAAAAATTAGTGCAAAAAAAAAGAGGTTTTGAAAAACAATAAGCCAAGTTAACAACATATAATAAATATCAGTTGAATATTGTTTGTTGTAGTTGTGATTTGCTCAAATTTGGCATTATTGTTGTTGTAGATTTCTTCTCGAGTTGTTTACCGAATATTTTGTGAATTTCTGTTTTTTTTTTTGGCAATTTTTTCGGTTTTTTTTTTGCTGTTTAAAGGCTGGCTTATTTGTGTCTGTGTTCTGCCAGTTTTATTTTAAACTTGATTTTAGAAAACAAAAAATAAAGAAAACAACAACACAAATACATGATTAAAATAATATACGAAAAAACCATCATATATTAAATAAAATAATGTGATTTTTATTTTAATATTAAAAAAAAGAAACGCAAAAAACAAAATTTTGTTTAATAAATTAAAGGAAAAAAATATAAAAATGCAACTTTAAAAAATTCCATTGAAAAACTCCCTGCAGAAGCTGAAATATTTAGAAAATTAAAAAAAAAAGTATCGAGTTACTTTATTTATATTGTCCTGGATTAAATATATATAAAGTACTCGATTTATTTGTTGTGCTTAAAAGGAAAAAAACGTATCTAAGAAACATGAGTGTTTAAAAATTTTGAAAAATAAATAATAATTGAAAAATAAAAAAATTAAAAAAAAAAAAAAAAATTTGGAATAGTAATTTAGAATAAAATTTAACAATATGCTGGATAAATCTAATAACAGTTTTTGTGCAATGGATTATGATGTACCGGTAACAAGACCAACAAAAATAAATAAGGTGGGTTTAGAGACATTTAACATTAATAAAACATAATTAAAAAAACTAACTTTTTTCAACAATTGTAAAACTTTTCAAAGATCTTGCTGCTTTCTTGGTATCAAGATAATTCCTAAATTAAATTAAAGGTAGTACCGATAACAAATTTTGCAGTTTATTGCTAGATATAGCAAATTAACAAGCTCGATATTAACCCTTTTAGTATTTTGATGCCATATGGCATCATGACATTTCTTGGCCATTTATCAAAACCTAGCAGATTTTTATATTAAATTTTAAACGTTACTATTGTTTCAAATCTTCTTAAGAACTTACAAAAAAATTTATTAAGTTTTCTTTATTTTTAACTTCAAAAATATTGTATTTAAGAAATTGTCTTTACAAATTCATTTTTTTTTACTGAAAACTTAAAAAATGATGCAAAAAGTGTAAAATTTTTTCATAAAAGTCTATAAAATATTTAGAAAAGAGAATGTATTAATACTTAGCGTCAAAAAAATATAAGCTTAAAAATTTTTCTTCGGTGTAGGACCGTTTTTGTGTTTTTCCATTTTACCTTAAAAAATCCAAATATACAGGTTCTTTCTGGAAATTTATTACGGATTAATACTACTACAGCAAAGAACTATAATAACTGAACCAATTTTACATTTTGACTCACTCATTAAAGGATTAAGTAATGGAAATTAAACTAATTCTCTACGAGAAGTAGCGAAGTTACTATTATACTATTTAAAAATAGAGCTTATACTTAAAAAATTACAACTAATTTCGTTAAATTACTAAGAAATCCATTCATGAAATACTGAATTAAAAATTATGTTAAAAAAGTATTTTAGTTGAAAGCGATACCATTCAGTGTCAATATTAAATCTGCCCAGTATGTGTTCAAATTTCACACCGCTCAATTGATTAACGAAAATTGATCCCAATTGGCATCAAGTTGTCACCTTTTTAGTATAGAATTATTTGTTTTCTATTTAGCATATTTAAATTTTGTAAACGAACGGTATCAAAAAGCCTATATCGAAAATTGCCAAAGTGAGCACAACCGTTATGTACTTTGAATTGAATTTTTTCCCTCAGGGTAATTTTATAAGTTTTCAATAAAAGAGCTAAAATGGTAACACTGTTGAGAATTATTAATTAAAACAATGATTAAAAAACACTAACAGAATTTTTTTTTTATGCATATGAAAATCCCTCAGTTTTTAAATTAGTTAAATTTTAAAAATTATTATCTGTTCGTGCTTTTAAATTATGCGTTTCGAACCTGTTTAAGAAATTCAAACGATTGAACCGTTTAGAAATTCTATATACAAAAATTTAGCTTTTGAAATATTTTAAAGTAATTTTCATTAAAATGTTGTGAACTTTTTCAAAATTTGCTTAAACAGATTCTAAAGTTGCCGTAACTGAAAATAGACATTTAAAATCATTTTACGTTTGGTCCTGCCAACCACTAAATTTCGTTTTTTTTTATCTCCTGATTGGTATATTATAAACTTAACGTATTGTAATTTTTTTTTCCAAAAATATTATCTTTTTCTTCTTTAATTTCCAATAAACAAAATGGGCTGTATGAACATTTATAACAGTGAATAATTGGGGCTTTGCATATGGCCCGTTTTGAATATAAACCCTCGATATGTACGTATATCTATATATAAAATATATTTTCATTTAAAAATTATATTTTTAGTTTGAATTGTGGAACATTCAGTTAATCGTTCCACAGTATCAAATGACTCGAGGGAGTACTTCGGTACATTTGAATGCTAAATAGTATCAAAAAAAAGTACTATAGTATCAACTTTTCCATCCCTGCTTCATAGCTTTCATTTGACACTATGGTTACCAGATTCGAATTGTGATCTAACTTGACATACCTGTACTTGACTTGACATACCTGAAAAAAAACTTGTTTTCCAAAAAGAAACTTGATAATCGGCTTTCGCCAAAAATTGTTTACTTTTTAAATGAAATCTATATAGAAGTACGTAGGTATATAAATATATTGGAACAATAGGGATATAGCTTTTTGCGAAGATAAGAGTTTACAAGTAGTATATCCGTTTAGGCCATGACCAAATATTAAGAAATGCGGTGTTGGATTTTTGCAATTGTTAAAAAGATACTACATCGTATAAAAGAATGTGTTTTGGCAGTTTACAAATAAGTCTCGATAGAACAGTAGTCGATGTATAAAATATTGCAATCAGTTTGCCTTTAAAATTAAATATAAAACAGTCCTCTTTTGTAAAATGATTCGTATATCTCATATATATATTTGTTTTTAACCCTTAAATGCACACTGTATCTTTAAAGATACAACCATTAAAAATGCTCCCAAAGTTTTATTTTAGGTTCAATAACGGTTAAAACTATGTTAACTCTTTTAGAAGACATTAGCTGTTTGTTTGGAATACATTTCTTTAAAAATTAATTTTGATTTGTCTGTGTAGTTAACGATCAAACTCGAAAAATATGATTTTGTTAAAATTAAATAAACTACATATTTTGCAATGTAAAATCTAAGACCAGAGTTGTAATTGAGACTGAAAAAAAATATGATGTTGTGTGGAAATATGTCTAGAAGCCATAAAAAATTATCTGGTATCTTTAATTAATCGCGATTGAAAAAGAGATATATATTTATTTTGGTGAACGTTTTTGGAATATAAGGTGAAAACTAAGAAAACTACTTTAATTAACCGGAAATATCATTCATAAGAAATGTTTCCGGTTCCAAATATACCTAACAGTCAATGCTTGAGTTTATTGCACAATTATGAAGACTTTGCTACAAAAGCGGAGAGAAATGGGACACTAAGAACTGACATTCACCCTGTAAGAGGCCAAAATGCAGTTAATCGATGAAAAAATATATAAAAAAATAATTTTCTCGTCAAAATTAATTATTGTAATGATCTGAAATTTTTCCCAGATGTAGTCAGAGCACATCAGTGCAATTCTGTCCAAATATTTGGTCTTCATTTGCATCTAAGTTCTGTTGTCCTAATTTAAATCTCAAGTCAAATCAAATATTTTCTTTTTTTATGATGGTGTTTTCATACCTACCATCATCAGAAGGGGTCATACTGAGTTTGTCATTCTATTTGTAACATGTCGAAAAAGTTTTTTAAGATCATATGAAGAATATATATTTTGGGTCCTGGTAATATTCTGAATATATCTACCTATGTCCGTCCGTCTGTCTTTCTGGCTGTTGAAACCAGTATAGGACTCAAGGCGGACCACCTAGGGGAACGAAATTTGGCATAAATATTTTTCTTATATAAGGTTTGTCAGGCACTAAAAATGGATAAAATCGGTACATAAACAACAACGTTCCGGATCGAAAACTAAAAACACAGGGTGTTCATTGTAAATCCAGTTTATACTTTTTGGACGATATTTTTACAAAAAAGCATGTACGTCCACGAAATTTTGCACAATTAGTGTAAGGTTCAACATAAAATTAGAAACCAAAAATGGGCATGGTCCGACCACTATACCGCCCACCATCCATAAAGAGGTTAAAATGTCAAAAAAATTGTATACAATTAGTTTAAGGACCAAAATAAGCTCGAAAACCAAAAATGGGCGTAGTCCGCCCACTTTACGACCCACTTCCCATATGTGGTAGTATTTTAAAAAGTTCCAGTTGACGGATATATAGATTGGGCAAAGCTGAATATAACATTCTTACATGATTGTGTATAATATTATATTCTTATGTATTATTTTTAGTTTAATTCATATTTTTTGCATTATTATCCTTAAATTAAATAATGAAAATTTTAAATTGTATTGTTTCTGAAAACTTTGTTAAAAAAATAAACTAAAACATTCAAAATTTAAAACATTTATTATACGTTTTATAAAAACACTTTTCTTTGCAAACAAAAATTGTATGTATAACATAAACTCTAGGGAGTGCTCAGTGTATCTTATAAGATACAACCAGATTTTTGTAAATATCTTTTCCAAAAAACATTTTTTCAAAAATCCGAGTATGCAGTTGTTTATTTTATGTAATTTTGTATGTAATATATTTTTTTCAGCAAAATCGGTGTTCATGTGCATTTAAGAGTTAAGATTTTATTTCATTATTTAAAATTCGGTGATTATGTTGTGTAGTTCCATGAAAAATTTTACTTTCAGGGTAAAATAAAGCAGAATACATTGTATCCAATATAGTATAAAAATATGCTTCGGGCATATCACTATCAAAAATAAAAAAATTCTTTTAATAACAAGTATCTATATTAAACAACATTTCATCAAGACAAACATCAAAATGAACGCGTATTTATGGATGGTGGCAACAGTTGCACGAAAATAACAATATATCGAATTCATTAATGTTTTTTTATATATGCAGTTTGACAGCTGTAAAAACCAAAAATATTTATCAGCTTTTTGACTGTGGTTTCCTTTTAAACATTGGCACTGATTTTGACGTTTGTCTTGACGAAAATTTGTTAATATAGACAATAGGTAATTACAAATTGTTTTCAACTTGACAAATTACATTTGAACTTATAATTTCTAAAATATCTTGACAATCAAGTTCATTTAAGGCCGTCTGGCAACCCTATTTGACATTTATATTAGATATTATCTTTGTAAATATTTTATAATTTTTTATTAAAAATTGTATATCGTTGAAAACTTTGAAGACCATTTGAGAGGATATTTGATGTAATAGAGAAAAACTGAGTACACAGTTTTAATATGTATGAATATATAGATTTTTCGTATTTAAAAATTACTGTTACAGGATGTAATCAGAAAATTTTCTTATAATATCTAAAATACCTATTAGGCTTCGTTTCTTGAAAAAAATATTGTATATTCTGGGAATTTTAATCAATTTTTTTCCTTATCATTTTATTTTATTTTTTTGGTATCATCATCCCAAGTGAATCAGAAACATTTTTTCTATTTATTTTAAAGATTTTCATACAAGAAAATATTCATATATTTACTTTGCAATTAATTTTCACAATATTGCTGACTAACTCTGATTTCCGCTTGAATATTTTTCTTATCGTTCAAATCTAAAAAAAAACAATTTATATTCTTTATGATACTTCAAATATTTAAGTTAAATGTTTCATATTTTAAAGATAACAGGAAATATGTATAAAGATATAAAATATTATAAAAGAAAAAAGAAAATATTTCAAAAATATCCTAAAAAATGATAAAAGAATAATAAATTTATTACACTTACTACATATGATTTATATGATATGTCATAGAGGAAGATAAAAAGCATATTATATATAATCAATTTATTAATAATCACCTTATTTAAATGTCCTTAATTATGTGAATATCCTTAATACTTATAATTAAAATATTAATAAAATTTTCTTTACTTTGTATGTTTAAAAATAAAATTGATTTGTAAGCAAAATCCTCTTAAACAAAATAACGGCCATATTTTCAACTATATGTCTCTTATTTATCTTTAACTCTTTTTATCTATATCTAAGCAGAAATTTAAGTATAGAATAAACAAAATATAAACAAAAACATTAAAAATAATAAAAAAAAAAAAAAATCTTAAACCCAGATCCAATTACACAATGCTCATCATACATATAAAAGCATATTAAATATAAAATAACAAAACTCAGACTATTTGTTAAATAGACATCTGCTGCTCCAATGTCAGTCAGCCAAATAACCAACCAGCATACAGCCACTCATTTCTATTCTTCTACACTCGTCATGGAAATGCAACATATACAACAAACATTTAGATTTAGAAAGATACCTAGAACATAATGTGCCTCAAACTCATATGCTTAAATTGATGATGATGATCATCAACATTATTATTATGATGATAAAAATCCTAATAATAATTACGAATATGATGTTAAAGATGATACTTTGCATTACATAAAATCATAGTTATGTATGTTACTTAAACATAGAGAAGATGATACATTTATGTTTTTTTGTTTTTGCAGTTGTTGCATGTTGTTCATACATCTGTCAGATAATAGGTAGACCTTACTTTTATGCAACCATCGCGTTTTATCTTAAGATGTTGCAAGAATTTTGTAACTAATACAGTCAATGAACATTTTACAAAACTACTTTGAAGGTCTTCTTTTAAAGTAGATGCATTATGTAGCATGTGTATATGAGTGTGTATTTGTTTATGGAGTTTCATTTATGAGTCTTTTAAAGGAGCCTGATTGTTGAGTGCACAATTCAACAATTATTCACTATTAGTGGTGGAATGCAGTCTGCCTGTTTAGGATGATGGTCAATGATTAATCTTTTAGTTGATTGACAAAGTCATAAAGGGGAAGGTATGCTGTGCCATATGATATTGTGTTTTTTTCAGGCTTAGGAATTTTGGAGTAATTAGGATTTTTTCTTTTAAATTAAAACTAAATAGTTATTAATTATAGTAGATATAAATGGGAATTCCTAATACCAAATGATATAGGAAAGCATATGGTCTAATGCTTTTAATAATGCTTTAACAGGATAATAATGAAAATTGGAAATGAAATAAAAATAATAAAATATAAAATAATTAGATTACTCATATTGAGTTTAAACCTTTGGGACCCAGCAAAAAACGATGAAGTTCTTCCAAAAAAAGAACATTTTCACAACTTCAAAAGTGGAACAAAGTGCATATTTTAAACATTTTTGGAAGTTCTTAATAATTACTTCCAAAAAAGTGAAAATAAATGAATTTTTAGCGGGAAAAAAATGGTAATAATTTCTAACAAAATTTAAATTTTATAAATTTTAAAACATTTTTATTATTATTTAATAGGGCAAAAAGAGAATTTTTATTAAAAAATTGTATAAACATAGTTTTAAGGGAAGTACTTCCAAAGGAATGAAAAAGAAGTATAAAAGAATAACATCCTGCCAATGACAACCATGGGTTAAAAAAAGAACTTCTGCAGCTCTTTTTCACCACTAAGTGCTTCCTTCCAATGACAACACAATGTTAAAATCATGGCTATTTCAGTTCTTTTTTTGCTGGGGAACTAAACCCAAAAAAAAAAAAAAAAAAAAAAAAAAAAATTAAATAAATAAATAATAAAATTAACCCTTTATTGGTAGAATTATGTTAATTTTAAGATACTTTACAAAATTTGTTTTATAACTTTTAAAATTGTTTTTTTTTTTTTTTAGCACAATTTTTATTTCAAATAAAATTATCTTGTCTTATTTTTTGTTGAGTTTGATTATTCCAGGGTTAATAATTTTATTAAAACTTTCATGCTAAAAATTGCCTTAATTAAGTCAATCTAAAGCAGTCATCATTAAATATGGTTACTTCCCCTGCCGATCTTCCTGTTGCTCTGGCACCAGTCTACTATAAGCGTCTTTTATTGTCATAAATGACTTTAAGAGATTCTTAAATTGACAGGTTCTCTGGCATGCAAATAATTTTGCAAAGCAACAATATGTTTTTAATTTTTTTCTTTGTTAAAACATAGACAAACGACAAACATTTATCAATCATTTAAATAATAAATGAACATTTAAGAGGACGAAAATAAAAGCAAAAACTAAAAAAGATATAGATATACAGAAAATCAAAGAGTAGGAATTAAAAAAAAAAAAATGAGAAGAGTTAAATTGAAAATAAAAAAAGATTGCCATATAGCAAAAAAAAAAAAAAAATGAATATCAATTACCAACTTCCTGTTTCTGTTTTCAAAGTAAAACAAAAAAATTTTCTAACAAATTTTTTATGACATTTAATTCATGACATGTTACTTTCAAAGCGAACAATCAAACTAATAAAAGAAAAAAAAAACTAAATAAATAAAAAAATTGTGCTCAAATTTCAAATGAAACCAATTAAAATTTCCTTATAAAACTAAAATGAAAGATTAGATGGGTATTTTTTCTGTTAGTTGTCTGAAATTTGTTAAATTTTTAGTAGTAGCTTTTTTATTATTACTTTGTTAAAAACAAATTGATAAGAGTATGGAATAAAAAAATAAAACAAAATCTTATCATTTAATAGAATAAAAACAACAAATAAAAAAACCTAATTGTTCTTTTTTTGTACACTTTCTTTGAAAGTTCTTACAACAGAAACTTTTGAAATATTAGGCAATAAATTTTATTTATTTATGTAATTTGAAACTAATTCTTGATAATTTATTTAGTTTTCTATTTTTTTAGAGGCATTTACATTAATACTTAGATAAAAAAGGAGAGTTTTATTTAAACAAACACGAGGCTATATTTCAATCAAATTTTCAAGAATTTTTCTCAGTGTTTTTTTTTTATTATTTACTAACTTGTCATAATTATGTCATATTATTTAATTTGTGTTAATGTTTTCTTTTTTTTAATCTAATAGTTAAGAACCCCTATATATTTTTTCAAAATTTTCTTTAAAAAATAAGTTTTTTTTTTTTGTTATTTAATTTAAATAATTAAGTTTTCTTTGTTTTATCTAATTATTTGGTTGTGTGGCTTTTTCAGTATTTATTTAATGAGTCTTCTTCATTTGCTTATGTAAATTTATTTATTTATTTTTTTTTTTAAATAAATATTAAAAAGTGTGTTTTTTTTTTAATTAACATTAAACAAAAGAAATAAAGAAAATAAATAAATAACCCACCCATATGTGTGAAAATTATTTTGTTACGCTCTTAAAGTTTGAACAAATTTTTTGTTTTTTCAATTAAAAAAATTAATGGCTTAAAAGTGTTAACAAATATTGGCTTTTGAAGGTGACATATCTAAGGCAGTATAAATAATAATTTAATTTTTAAAAGAAAGACTTGCTTATATTGCAAAAGAATTTTTAGATTTTTTACTGAAATTTGTTATTGCGCAGATCTCAGATCGAGATTGATATATAAACTTAAATATGGGTTAAAATCAGTAAAAACTTTAAGTTTTATTTAGGTCCAATGAATGAAGTACTAGATTTATACATATTTATTTAAATTAGCCCAAGTTTAACATAATATAATTTTTTTTAATTTAAATATGAAATAATTTTTAACAGACTACACTGGTCGACAAAAAAAAAAAAAAAAATAATCTCCCAAAGATGAATAGTTGGACTTGATGCATTTTGATGTGCTAAACACGAATGTGCTTAGTATATTTTCTCATAACTCAAGAACGGCGTGTACGATTGACATAAGTGATGCACCACCAAAAGATGCGGACTAAAAATATCTTCAAGTCACCCAAACTTCAATAGCTCAATAGCTTCGGAGTTATTTTGAAATAAGTGAATAAGTGAAGAAAAAAACTTCAGTTATGGATCAAAATTTAAATCTGCTATTAAGCTCTATATTTTTTTAAATATCTATAAATACCCATCATTGTAAATGTTTATTTCATTTTAATATTTCCAGTTATTTTTTGCCAAAATTTTATAAGCAAATTGTAAATAAATTCATAATTTTTGTTATAAATTAGAGGGTTTTATTAAAATTCTAATAATTTATTATAGAACTTTCTGTTTTTTTTTTTCTAATTTCTCTTTAATTAAACTACTAAAAATAATTGCTGTGCTATTACGTTTTAAATACACCTAACAGCTGCTATAGTTCACATGACATTTGACTACGTTTTTGCAAAATAATATTTTCCATTTAACTGTACAAAACCTCCACATACAAATAAGTTTAATAAATAAGTCAATATATGACATTTAAATGTATAAAAGAATTTGTTTAACTAGTATTTGAAATATTTCTTAAAAATTTTAAATGGATTAAAAATTTATGATAACAAAGACAATTTGAATGACATTTAACAGAAAATTAATACCTCTTTGGGATTAATTTGACACCACATCATAGTCGAATTACTAAATAAAACTAAGTATTCTTTGGCATGTGTTTAAAAGCTTTAAACGAACATTGTCAAAAAATTAATACCATAAATTGTCAATATGACCACTAACGTTGTTGATTTTACAATGTAATTTTTCCTTTAGTTTAGTATTTTAGATAAGTCTGAAAATTATACTATATAATAAATTTTAGATTAGTCTATATAGTAGACTAATAGTCTAAAGTCTTTAGAGTAAACAATGGACATATTTTAAATTTTATTTAACATTTTTTTAAAATTGTTTCTACATTATAAAAAATTTATTTCTATAAATTATGTTATAATCAATATATTTTTGTTCAATTTATTTTTCTAAATAAACAATTTTATTGAAAAATGCACTGCAAAGCATACGAAGTTCCTTGAAACTTGTTAAGCAATTTTTTATGTATATTTTATTTAGCCATAAAAAATCATATAATAAAAAATCAACTTACGTAAATTACAACAATATTAGGCGTTTTTTGGTTTTTTAAAATTTTCGTATTTATTTTTTTGATCGTATTTTCTGTTAATGGATAATAAACTTAACACATTTGAAATTGTTTTTTTTTTCAATTTTTGAACTTGTTAAAACGTAATTTTATTTGTTATCAACTTGTGTTGAAAGTGTCTTGTATATTGGAGATACTAAAATCAATATATTACTTTAAATACTTTATGAAAATGATAGTGTGGATAATAGTGTTGTTAAAAAAAAAGAAAAAAATCGCATAAAAAAATAATCGATTAAAACTATAACTGGAAATTCCACCATAAAATAAAATTTTTCTTCAATAGAATATTTTAGTCATAAACGGTAAACAATTTAAGTTAAATAAAAGCTAAAAATAATAATATTTAGCCCCATTTTAACCATATAATTATTAATTTGAAAATTTTTTTAATATTTTTCAGAATTTAGATCAAAGTTCTTTCTCATTGTTTTTTTTATTAAATTAAATTGTCTTTTTCTAAAGAAAGAAAGAAAGAATTTTAGCTGTTTAATAAAATCCTTTTAAAAATTACCTCATAGTCATAGTTTTATTTCTTCACAAAGTTTTCTTCCAAATACCCATTTCTTTTGGTTACTTTAATACCTGATTATTTAAAAATTCCTCACCAATAGCTAACACTTAATAAAATAATGGAAAAAACAACAGCAACAATTTTTAAGTGTAAAACAAATATATAAATATTTACACATTTTAACAATTTAATGAACTCGTACAAAATAAAAATGTAGCAATAACTTTGTAAATCAACAGGCGATCTTAATACTCTCTAGATCAGTGTAAAAAACCAACAACAACTAATTTTATATGTTGGAAAATCATAAAAACAACGTTACAACACTTTTTCTTAAACGAATTTTCATGTTAAATATAAGAAAAATTTAATGGCTTAATTTTTGACCACTAGACATCTAAAATTTCCTAATTTTTTTTTTTTTTTTTTTTTTATCAATGAAAAAAGAACAATTTATTTAAAAAGGAAAATTTTTAAGATTTTAAAAGTAATAAAAACAGCTGTAAGAATAGAAGGTTTTCCCCATAAAATTTGTTTTCAAGGTTTTCTTTTGGAAATTTGTTTTTAATAATTTTATTGCTTTTTTCTGTCAGTGTAATTGTTTACTATTTTATTCATTATATTATCGAGTTGTTTTAAAATAAGTTTTAGTATTTTATTGTTGTTCAGTAATCAATTTATACCCTTTGGTATCTTGTTAAAAGTTTGTCTGGTAATCCATCAAATAAAATTATAGACTATTTTTACCATACATGTCGTCAGCTACAAAATTACAACTCTTTTTTAGAAATGTTTTTCTTTTTTCTTCAAACTTGAATTTAAATCATAAAGTTAATGTTGTTTTGAGGAAAAGTGAAAAGAAATGTTTGAGATTTGTTTGTTATTTTGGGAAAAAAAAACCTTTTACCCAAATCATATTTATTTTATGGTAAAAAAAAGAGAAATAAATAGGTAAATTACACTGAAGTCTTAGGAAACGGCGTTATTTATAACTAGATTAGACTATAGTCCAAACTATAAACTAATTACTATACTATAGTTCAAATTACATACTACACTAGAGTATAGTATAGTCCAGACTATAAACTAGACGATAGCCCTTACTATAGCCCAGACTTGGACTAAGCTATAGTCCGAACTATGGACAATACTATATCCCAGTTTATGAACTAAACTTAGGCCAAACTTAAGACTATAGTCCATACTATACACTAAACTATAGTCCAGACTATATACTAGATAATAGTTTATATGTACTATAGCTAAAACTATAGTCCAGAATATATACTAAACCATAGTTCAGACTACACACAAAACTGTAGCCCATACTACGGACAAAACTATAGTACAGCCTGTGGACTAGCTATACTCTAGACCATGGCTTAAACTATTATCCAGACTATAGACTAAAATTAGTAGCTGTCAGTCGCAGTTAAAGCGAAAGTATTCTATGTAATTTTTGGTTAACGCTGGTTTAGACTATAGGCTAGACTACAAGGTTAGGTTAGGTTCTTCAAGTTTGCCGCCAATGTGAATACGGCTCACTTGGGTCGTAAGAGGTTCTTTTGTGTTACCTGTAAGAAGAACAAAAATAGACAGAGGATGCGGAAGGATGTAGGGGAAAGAGAAAGAGGGTATAGGAATAAAAAGATATAGGAGGGTATAGGAATTAGAGATAATAGAAAATATAAAGTAGAGAAAGATAAAGAAATAGCAAAGAGAGATATGTCGTAGTTGCATACAGAAAGACATAGAAGAAACTGTTTCTATATAGACATTATAGAGTACCTATGTTGGGTTCTAATCCTGAAACCATGCGCATTCCCTCACGAATGAGTTATTGCTATTAATGCTACTGAATGATTGATCAGTGAGGCTGTCGAGAAAATTTTGTCACAAATATCGTGATCGGAGGTTTTCCAAGGCAGGGCATGTGCTAGGGTGATCGACGCGGTTTTCCAACCGGTTTTAAAACCGGTTTTTTCTGTCCATGTGCTGTCGGTTTTTTCAAAATGTTCATTTTTCGAATGTCGAATAGACCGGTTTTTTTAAACACAAAAAACCGGTTTTAAAAATAGTATTTTATTTAAGAAAACATGTACTAAATAATGATATTTGAATCGAAATTTAGGAATAATTTTTTAAATATTCATAAAGACTGATTTCTTATGTTTTAAAAATATAGTTTAAGTCTAAATTGGAATTTATTCTGTAATATTAAACAAATAAATAAATAACATTTATCCTGTATGAATTTTTTAATCTTTTGTAATATCTGTAATATTTTAACACCCAATTTAATTTTTTATGATCCAATATTTCCTTTATTTCTTAAAGGCGTTATGTTAAAAAAGTTTCACCTGCAGAATAATTTCAATTATTCTTTCAATTTCTGTTTAAGCAAACTAAAATTTAGTCTAATTTTTGATGATTTTTTTTCTACAATTTTGAAACATAATTATCTTTAAGTCATCTAGATATATAATTTGTTTAGCATTTTTTCTCTTTCCAGAGCTTTATAAAACTCCCAAACGACGTAGAAAATTAAAATTTGGCTTAATTATAAAACTTTTCGTCCAACAAATACTAACGGAGCCATATTTTGAAATTTTTATCAGGAAGCGGATATAAGAGGATTTATGTGTCTTTTTCTAAAATTTTTTTCTCTTTCTAAAGCTCACAGAAGACGTAGACAATTAAAATTCGGCTTAATTATAACCCTATTCGTACTACAAATCCTAACGGAGCCAGATTTTGAAATTTCTATCAGGGAGCGAAAACACGTGGATCTATATATATGGATTTATATATATCATTCCTAAGCATTTTTTTCTCTCCAGAGCTTTCTAAAGCTCCCAGACGATATATGAAACTAAAAATCGGCTTAATTATAAAACTATTCATTCTACAAATTCTAACGAACCCAGATGTTTCTATCAGGGACCGAAAAGTCTGTTTTTGGTATTAAGAACTTTTGAGTTGCTATACTTATTATTTGCTCTCCAAATCCTTTCAAAAACTGATTCTGCATTTCGGTCAGGGAGCGCATTACGACAATTTTTTTTTATTTTGAAAGGTTTACGAATTTAAAACTTTAATCAATATTATCCCAATAAATTCAAATAATTGACTTCGATTAGTGAGAGGAAGGTGTCCATATGTTGTTCATATATTTTTTTTTTCTTTTTTTCTTTTAATTTTCGGATTTGTTTGTGCATACAATATTATTTTTTCCTGGCATTGTCAGGCTTATACGCTTGTATTTAATAAATTTTAACTTGAATATTATAAGAATTATTGATTTTTTTTAAGAAATGTAGCCTTTTGATATAAATATTAACTTCTGCAAAAAACCGGTTAACCGGTTTTTTCTGAATTTCAAAAAGTGCAACCGGTTTTTTTTAAATACCAACTATTCGAACTATTCGAAAACCGGTTTCTCAAAAAAGTCGAATAATCGATCACCCTAGCATGTGCAGAAGAGATGGAAAATGGATTCCTCCTCATCCTCGTTGTGACAGCTCCTGCAAAAATCGTTCGATTGAATATTCAGTCTATTGGCATGGGTACCAAATCCACAGTGTCCTGAAACTACTGATACCACGTTTCTCAGTTGTGATCTTGAGAGACGCAGTAGGAAGGAGAACTTAGCTAAGTATAGCCTGGGCCATATCAGCCAGGTAATCTAACATGTGGGTTCATTTTCTCATCTATGTTGTGCCATGTCATAAAATGCGATTTCATTACGCTTCCTGCAGGCATTCAGGGGTAAACTACAGAACCAATCTATGTCAATGTCCTGTAGGGTAGTACCGTGCCTTGCTAACTCGTCGGCAGTGTTGTTGCTTTGGTTGCTCCCGTGTCCACGCACTCATTTGAGTGTAATTTTCAAATATTCCATCACATTTAGGGATGTCCGGCATTCATGGACTAGATTTGATGTAGTTAGGGTTCTGATTACAGCTTGGCTTTCGGTAAAAATTACGATATCTCTACCGTATATCCTATATTTCGGCCTGTAAAATACTGCATTCATTTGGGAGTCTAAACGACCTTCGTATCTCGAATTCAGAAATGTAGATGCCACCATCAACACCATTTGTGTTCCTGGAACCGTCGGTGTAGATGCATAAAGCTCCATCTGAGGGTGAATCGGTTGAGTCCTCAGTAATGGAGAATGTGTACAATCTCGAGAGGATCAGTTTGGGAGCGCAGTAGTCTATCAGTACGGGGAGAACGTTAGTAGTTCCTATTATATTCGAATGACCGTACGCCCTATATTGCCAGCCACCTGTGGCGTTGAGCCTAGTTGCTGTATTTATAGCGAGCTTTCGGGCTAGATTAGTTGACCTTCTAGCCTGTTCAGCATCGCAAATAATGTCTTTGAAGACGTAATGCGTATTGCGCCGTTGATGAGAAGTCCCATTCTGTGAAGGACTCCTTCGAGTTTGGAGCAATTCGAAGCAGTATTACGCGAGTTCCACCATACTGATACTCCATAGAATAGAATTGGTTTAAAGTCTCATAGATCCAATTCACGTTGCCGGGATTTAAACCCCATATGCCCCTAAGGCCTTCATACAAACATATATAGCTGTTATAGCTTTCGATGTTCTTGCCTGCACATTGGGCCTCCAGGACAATTTGTTATGTAGAATTATGCCCAGATATTTAGCACTGGTGGACAGAGCAAGTTCAGTACCATTTAATATTGGTAACCTAAAATTTGGTATTTTGTACCTCCTTGAGAAAAGTACGAGTTCCGTTTTGGAAGGATTTACGCTTAAGCCACTGTTGGTACTCCAACCATTGATCACCTTAAGCGCCGTCTCCATACGTTGTGATAGCGTGTCCAAATGGATTCCGGAGATAATCACAGCCACATCATCCGCGTAGACAATGGTTTTAAAAGCCATATGAATCCATTTGTGTAAGCAGTTTATTTAGAGCCAGATTCCATAATAGAGGAATAAAATACAATTTTTTAAGAACAAATTTCATCAAATATTTACGTAATATAAATAAAACACTTAAATTACTAGGCCGTTTTTCCAGACCTCAATGTTTTCAAAATCGAAATAAAATCCCATTCACTTTATGCTCAACTAGCAGTAGTAATATTTAATACAGAGTGGTAGTAGTAGTAGATTTGTATTTTTCATTATATCTTTTTCATAAAATCTATCAAATATTATTATATGTTAAATGTTAAAGTAATCAAAATAAGAAATGAAAAAAAAAAAAATAAAAAATAAAACCAATAAACGTGGGCAGGCATTAAACTTGTAAAGCAAACCAAAGGGGGTGGTGGGAGGTCTTTAAAAAGATCATGTCTCTTTTTTCCAGCGTTTTCTTTAAATAACTTTAAACATTTTCACAAATCACCAAAATAACACCACAAAAACAAAATTCAAACACATTTAAAAACTTTCAGCTAAAATCTAGCTGCCTCAATTATTATCATTTTGATCTTTGGAAACGGAAAAGAAACTATAAAATTTTATGCATTTCAAGTTGAAAAAAAAAAAAAAAAAATCAAAAAAGAAGAAATAAAAAATCGAAAATGAAATTTATTTTTATTGTGATTTTAATGATGATGGTGTGTCAATGTGAATTAATAACTTAACAAAATTTAGTGAATAACCTTTGGACTTTTATTCTGCAGACTTTTTTGTATTACTTTGCTGGCCACACTAAACAGCACGCGTTCATGTGTGACGTAAAAAATTTTGAACAAATGACGCATTAACATCATTATTATTAGTCAGCATCTCAGGTTTTAAGTGATTATTTTTTCTCAAAAGTTTGTTTTGTTTTTGTATATGTACGATTTTACCAACAAATTTTCAAAAGTATTCCAAAAGGGATTTTTTCGGGTGATAAAAAATTAGTGACGTCAATTTTATTATAGATTTTATTTTCATATGAATTTTTGGTTAAATTTCTTAAGAAATTCATTATAAATTTAAAGTAACCTTTATTACAAAGTCATCATTTGAATGGCTTTTAGTTTGAAATGTTATTAATATTTTTTTAATATTTTCGTTTAATGATTTTAGTTCATGTGTAACAGTTATTAATCATTTGATTACCTACAAAATTATATTTTAGAAGAAATTGTTTAACCATTTTTTTATATAAATACAGGCCTATTGTTTTTAAGAGTTTTGATGAGGAAAACCCAAATGTTAATTGAATTTTTTAGTGTTAGTTTTTTATGTATTTGGGTAATTTTATTTAGCGTTTAATTAATTTTCTTTTGGGCATTTAAGTGTATTAAAGTGATAATTGTCGATTATTCCTTGAAAAAATGGGTTTCTTATATATATTTTGAGATAAATGGGTTGGAAAGAAAATAATTTTTATTCATAAATACTGAAAACATCAACACAATGGAATTAGTCTTTAAAGAAGTTAATCTATAAATTCGAAATGATAAAACAACTGGACCAATTGAGTATTAAAATACTATAACTTTTAAAATATTTTACCCTTAACATTCTTCTTGAATATGGCTTATGTGACACAGGATTTCACTGTTTACTTTAATTGACTTAGCTCTCAAGATAAGTCGTTATTAAGAAAATTAATGAGACTGTACTTAATACGTATTGCAACATTTCTCGAAAACGAATTGTCTAATTATAAATATAATGCCAAAGAATTTTAAATCAAATTATCTTCCAGTTATACGTATCTAAGAAGCAGCCGATCGGCTCTCATCTGCTTAAAATTATTAAAATGTTAAATTTTTATTGAAATTCAACCAGAAATATATTGGTCAATGTTTTTAGAAGTTTTTTTTATTATTTTTATTATTACAGTCGATTTAGCTTAATATAAGTAAATTCAGCTTATTTCTCTAACATCAGCTCAAAATCAGACCCCGAAATTTTAAAATTTTTATTGAAACTCAACAAAAATGTTAGTTTTCAAATAATCGTTAGAAGTCGAAATTGAATCCTTTTTATCAAAAAAAAAAAAAAAAAAATAGATATGTATGTTGCAAACAAAACGATCCATATTTTATTAAAATCAATGCATTCTTTTTCAATTTTAAATTTTTTGTTACGCCTTAATGAACAGTCACCACTAGGAAAACATTTGGCAAAAACTCACAAATATTTCTTTGCCGTAATTTGACCATGAAATATTCTTGTGTGGTAAACAACAAATTAGCTGATTATTTAATAGCAAAAAAAAAAAAAAACAAAAAATTTTTCCTAATGTGAACTCAGTGTGAAATATTTTTCCATTTTTTAGGCAAATAATTATTTGATCTGTGAGAAAAAAAAAATATCAAATAATAGTTGTGTCAAGTCATATTGTTTACTATTGAATCTAAATCATTTAAATTTTAAATATTTAAATAAATTAGAAGCTTTAAGTTATAAATTCCGTCAATATAGAGCAATGGAAGCAGGGTGCTGCTTCCATTTCCTATCGCAAAGCTGTCACGGAGACGAGTTGAACGGGGCACTCTATGAAGAAGGCCACCACGTCGGTTGAAGGTGACTAATGGGTCGGCCAGGTGAAGAAGATCACGGAGGATTTTGTGGAGGTGGTGTTTGATTGACTTTACAAAGAAAGTAAAATGTGAGGCCCTCTTGATGACGCTCATTGCTGAAAAAGTATCCTATGCCGATGTCTATATCATTGTCTTTCCTTTTCTTGGTATTTTTTGCTTTTATCCTCTTCTAAAAAGCAATTGAAGCTGCTCCACATCATAAAATGCAAAAAATTGCCTGCTCTTTGTTTTATTTTTAATAGAAATAAATGTATGCTTTCAACAGTTATATGAAATAATTTTTCAATACAAATAATTTTTCAAATATGACCAATGAAAAAATATATTTTCCTATTTCACTATATGAAATGTCTGTTTGATGAAACAAAAATGGGAAAACAAATGTGCGTAATGTGACCAAAAAATAAACTACCTATTACTTTGGAAAAATTATAAGTACGTTCGGGCAAACAAATTCGAATCAAATGTTTGCCTAATGGGGCCCTACCTTTAGAAGAAAAAGCATATTTAATAATAACGTAGATATAAATTGGAGGTTATTTAAAATATTATATTTTTTTGTATTTTTATTTTTCACTCTGACAAAACTCCTCTCTATTTAGTAAAAATGTCATTAAAGTACCACACTCTGTGATATGCCTATATATTAACGCATTTGCCAGTAAATAACTGTTTTACGACTTAATTTCTTTATTTATTTATTTTTTTCCTTGCCAAAAAGAGATCTTTATATTTTTCATTTTAACTGAAGTAAAAAAATAGCTTTATTTATGCCAACTAAATAAAAAAATGTATTTAAAGTACAAAAAATATTTAATGAGAGCAAACGAACGAATGAAAGAAAAAAATGTATAAATGTATGGCCAACAACTTCAAAGTTAAGCGCTAATGAGTTAAAAATATTATTCATTTGCTTTTTTGTTAATAAATATTTTTGCAAAAGTTTACTTAAGAAAAAAAGTTAAACAAACTTTAGCAAACAAGGAAAAATAATAATAATACAATAATATAAATGAGTTCATTGATAGTCGATATAACAAAAAAAAAAAAAAAAAAAAAAAAAAAAAAAAAAACTGCTGTTCTACATTTTTCTGCAAGTGCATAAGAGGTATGAAAGAAAACAGTGGGTGAAAAAAGTCAAATAATTACCAAAATATGTATCAGAAAATTAATAAATTTGTAGATTTGAAAAACGTATGTGTTAGTGAAATTTAAATATCACTATTACGAATTTTTTTTTTTTTTAAATTATATTGGGTGCAAAATTATTCTCTTTAGTGTTAAATATGCAATAATTTTTGTTAAATACACAATAGTTTTGTTCTTTGGTTCAGTATATGCAAAATTATGCTCTTAAATATAAAATATGCAAAAATATGGCATTTAAATTGCTTTAATAAAACAATTTTCTATGAAAATATACAAAATATGCTGCTAAACACAAAATATGCAGAAATTATTTTTTATTTAGAAAAATTATCTGAAACTAATTAAAAACTAAAAGTTTTGTTCATTTCAAGCCCTTAAAAAAAATAATAATATTTTCCATACTTTTGGTTACCTTGATTACAAAAGTAACATGATAATTTTTATATATTTCAGCAATCAAACTAAGTAATGATTCTTTCATTGATTCTTAAATGCAAGAAAAAATCCAAGGAGTTCAAAATTAACCTTATATCCTAAATAAATTTAAATGCTTACTTTTAATAATTGATAAAAAATTTCAACAGCTAAAGCATTTGATTAATTTATACAAAATTGTTTAGTTAGTCGTTTTATAATTTTATTTTTTCAGTTACATAACTTTTCTCACTCAGTGTCTTTGTAGTTCATAATTTGTTTTATTCATTTTTTTTTTGCAAATATGGACTAATTGAATTATGCATTTTGAATATCATATACGATTTAAAAAAATTTATTAATTTTTGTTTACCCAGCAAGTACTTTTACCAGATGATAGCATTTTATTACATTTATTTAAATCAATGTCATTTAAATGAACAATGCACTTCATTTACGTGAAATTAAGGCATTCTGGCTGTCATATGCATATAATAAATTATTTTAGCTACAAGTGTAATTATTTACATATTTTATTATTATTATTTTTTTTATAATTTTTTGTATAAAATTTTATTTGCAGATATATAAGGAACAAACAAAAAAGATATTTAAAAAAATAAAAATTGCTTATTTACAATAATAATGACATAACTTAAAAGTACAGTTTAAAATAATTTCGTTATAAAATTAAAAAAAAAATCTAAAGAAGTTTTTAAAAAATATATTTTTTAGATCTTATTTTTAGCAATTTCCTAAAATTAACCCTTGAAATATGTACAGGACTTTTTCTCATTAATAGATTTATAAGGAAGTTTTCTGTCACAAAAATATTTGCATTTTCTAAATCGCAAAAATATTGTTAAGTCTTTATTATCACAAATATGTACCACATTACGTGTATAATTTATTGGCGGTACCTTTTTAGTAGGCAATTGTAATTTTATTTGTATTTTTGTGTGTAAATTTAGTTGTAAGAATTTAAACAACACAAAAGAATTCATTACAACAATTTAATTGTTATGCACAAAGTAAACATAATATTACAACAATAACAACACTAAAAACTTTTTAAGCAGATACAATTGTATTACAAAATTAACGAGACTTGAATATTAATTAATTTTAAGAATAAATGTATATGAATCAAATAAGTTTAATAGTCATTATTTTGTAGCTACAACCGTTAATATATCCCTATAAACCAGAAATATTCTATATAAAAGTACGAAAAAATTTTAACAAATTTGAAAGAGTTTTTAAGTAAATTTTCTGCTAATGTAGATAATTAATGTAACGATCTCAATGAAATATACTCCAATTTATTTTTAGTATATACAGTTTTATGATAAAGGTGAAAAAGGGTAATTGTTTTTTAAAATAACAAAAATGTTTAAATTTTTGAAGAAATTTTATTTTTTTTTTTTTTGACACAATATTATTTATTAATATCTCCGAAACTATTGGTGTAGTCGAATTTTTTTAAACCAGATTAAACAATTTGTTTTCGAGATATGTTGCAATATATAGTGTAATCTAAATAACTTTATATATAGCTATTTATCTTGAGAACTAGAGCTTATTAAAAATAGCGACTTATAGGCTCAAAACCTTATGATAAAATGAGAAATCTCATGTCGCAGAATTATCGTCAAAAATTATATGAACTTTATGCTAAATAGAAAATGTTTTCCTAATTACATAAATAAATAAATAAATAAATAAATAAATAAATAAATAAATAAATAAATAAATAAATAAATAAATAAATAAATAAATAAATAAATAAATAAATAAATAAATAAATAAATAAATAAATAAATAAATAAATAAACAAATAAATAAATAAATAAATAAATAAATAAATAAATAAATAAATAAATAAATAAATAAATAAATAAATAAATAAATAAATAAATAAATAAATAAATAAATAAATAAATAAATAAATAAATAAATAAATAAATAAATAAATAAATAAATAAATAAATAAATAAATAAATAAATAAATAAATAAATAAATAAATAAATAAATAAATAAATAAATAAATAAATAAATAAATAAATAAATAAATAAATAAATAAATAAATAAATAAATAAATAAATAAATAAATAAATAAATAAATAAATAAATAAATAAATAAATAAATAAATAAATAAATAAATAAATAAATAAATAAATAAATAAATAAATAAATAAATAAATAAATAAATAAATAAATAAATAAATAAATAAATAAATAAATAAATAAATAAATAAATAAATAAATAAATAAATAAATAAATAAATAAATAAATAAATAAATAAATAAATAAATAAATAAATAAATAAATAAATAAATAAATAAATAAATAAATAAATAAATAAATAAATAAATAAATAAATAAATAAATAGATAAATAAATAAATAAATAAATAAATAAATAAATAAATAAAAAAATAAATAAATAAATAAATAAATAAATAAATAAATAGATAAATAAATAAACATAACTTTTTGTAGTTTGGACTTTTTTGTCAAATAATTGACTAGTGTGATCGTAATAAAAATTTAACTCAGCATTTACTCCGAAAAATTTTAATTTTGTTAAAGTTTTATTTCCACATAAGACGGACGTATAAATGTAGTCTTTATTTTACTCACAACTGATCTATAGTTTACTTTAGTTGATACTTAACTATCTCTTGGTAATCAAAACAAAAATACCAAATGCCAATTTTACCATTGCAACATTATATTTCACCATACACCAATTTTTTTTTTTTTTTTTGCTTACTAGGTTACTTTACGCACGGCGTTATGCCTAAAATGGGAGTTAACTGGGATGGCCTCTCATTCTTTAACCCTTTTTTCCCCTTTTCTACAAACTTACATACATATACACCAACTAACGTTAGTGATTAATAGTAGAAATATTCTTTTTACTAAAAAAATCCACAAAACAGATAGAAGTCGCCTCTTTCACGACTGCTGACGCGACGTGATATGACGTACTAATTTGTCTCAACGTATAAAATTACAACGTACAAATATAATTACGCGTAAATGAAAACGTAATAATTACATTTAATTATAAACTAAAATACACAATTGTATCCACACATACATATACATATTTACATTACAAACTTGGTTTTTGTAATAGAATAAAATTAAATTTAATGAAAATGACTATAAAACAAAATAAATAAAAACGTTTTAAAACAAAGTCTCCAATACACGTGTGTAAAAATGCTGGATAGACAGATATGTGCGGTTTTAAAAGTATTTCGTAAAAAAAGATATGGTTATAAAATTAAATACTGGTTTTTTATTGTATAAAAAAATCGTGGTTTTATATTGTTCTATTAAAGCAAATAGGTATAAAGTAATTGTAATTATTATAATAATAATTGTAAAAGTTTAATTGTTTTAATAGCGAAAAATTGTCATATGTTAACAATCAAGGGTAAAAAAGGTGAACAATTTAAGAAAAAGGGCAACGATAATGATTTAATGAAAATAATTATTTTTAATAATTAAAAAACTTCAATCAAATTTATTTAAATAAAAAACAATAACTTTTATTTTAAATTGCTTTTTATTATAATATTTTAATTTTCGTAACTTTAATAAGGTTTAGACAAAAGGATCTTACTTAAATATCAAGAACTTTAGTTTTTATTTTATATTATTCCAATTCAAATACGTATTTCTATCACTGCAAAATTTTTTAAAACAATAGTTTGTCCGAAAACTTTTTCTTTTTACTGTGACATTTACAGCTTTTGTATAAACAATTGTTTTAATTTTATTTCTATATAAGGTCATATTTTAAATTAATGTTATTACTAATTATAATTTTTTTATTTATGTCAAAATATTAAATAACTTTTTTTTCTTATTTATAAACACATTTTTTTGCTATTTACTGTATTATAATAATCAAGGGATTTGCACAACTGTTTACAATTATTTTAAATTCGCCTATTTTAATATGTATATCTATTAGTGATGACAAACTTGTGTTTTCTCAGAAATTTTAAATGGTTTTACTCATATGAATTTATTTGACATTGATTTTAGGTAAAGAAGACGTGCAGGGAATTTACACAAATTTGCAGGTGTTTTAGTTTTATTTAGAGGTTTTAATAGGTTTTTAAATAAAATAATACTTGTAAATGAGTATTAACAATTTAATACTTTCAAAAACCATTAAAACGACATTTGAATATTAGTAAAAGTATTTTTAAAACTATGCATGGGTTACTGACCCTTTATTGATTTATTTACTTTAAAGCCTTTTAGTAATTTATAATGTAATTGAGGATGACTTCAGCTTTCACAAAAGTTAATTTTTAGACACTTTGTTATAATAAGTGATTTAAAGAGATGTAGATTAATTAAAATTTTTTCTGTATATTTTTTATTGATCGATGTGAATATTTTACAAAATTTTAATATATTTATAACATATTTAGTTAGTTATTTATTTATTTTAGTAATTACAATACAATTTAATACTATATTCGAGTATTACCAGTTGTATTGTACAGATCAGAGTCTCTGTCAGTAATCGAACCTTAAGGCTCCATTACTCTACCGTAAATGTAAATGTAAAAACGTAAATGTAAAAGGAAACGTAAGTGGATGGTTACTCTAAAAACGTAAATGTAGCCAATACTTTGTTGTTGTTTTGTACACATCAACATTAGTGATGTTAATTACACATAATTAGTTTGAAAATCGCTAGATTTATTGGTTTGTATTTTAGCGATTTGAATACAAAAAGGAATTTGTTTTTTATGACAAAAAAATATGGTCTATATGGTCCACAGGGTACCAAAGTTGGACACCTCAGGTATACAATTTCTTAAAAATGATCCTGATTCCTTATATCTTAACCGATTTCAAAGATTTTTGTACGGGAGGATTATGCTAGTCGAGAAAATCATATTTTATCTCTTTTAGTTTAAGAGATATTAGGCTTTAAAGATTAAAATTTTTACTTTTTAGCCTATCTTGGTGAAATTTTTTCGCTACAGCGAGTCCAATTTTAACCCAATGGTTTCCCAAATTTTTACAACAAATTTTGAATTTTCACTTAATTTTTCAAATCGCAAAGCTGGAATAAAAAAAGAGTTATACTTTTTATTTAGTTTAAAGTGTTTTTAATTATTTTGTAATAGAAATTTTTGCTTCCTGATATCGGTTGGAAAGATATAAAATAAAATATACCATTTTTGAAATTTTTTAAAGTTTTTTCGGAATTACGGGATTTTCACAGACAAATCTATAACAGTGAACAGCGTTTTGTATTAAGCATTAAAAATGTGATAGTAAAAATGTAATTATAACGAAAGCAACATGTTATTCTGACAGTGAACAGCTGATCATTTTTGCTGATACTGTTGCTCACTACGCGTTAATGTAATTTGAGCTTCAGGCTGACGGACTACACCTTAGTATACTACAAAGTCAGAAATTTATAATTTCTTTACAGACTAACTATTTTACTGACCACTAGTAATCTGTAGATATATTTATTAGAAAATTGTTTATATAACAAAAATTGGAAAAATCACATATTTTTATAAGGATTTATTTATATTTTCTTGTTGTACGAAGATTTTTTCTTTACACTGTTTTTATGATTTATTTTCAATGGTTCAGTTGTGTTGCTTTTTTTTCCAATGATTTTTATCCATACCCAATAAGCACAAACCTTTGAAATTTCATATTTATTCATTTGAAAGCAAGTTTAAATTTCAAACAATAGCTGTGAGAATAGGCTTTAAATTCATATTATTTAAAATACAAAACTATGCCTTTCTCCAATAAAAAGGTTCTAATATATCAATTGTATTTGTCAAACGCTTTCATAATTTAAAACTAAGCTGGAAATTTCTTTAACAAACAAATGTTTCTCAAATATTTTCAAAACGTTTTTTACAAATTTAAAACTACACTTGAGTTAAACATGAAATAAATTTGTTTCTAAACTATTTTTCATACTAAAATTTTGCATGAATAAATTATAATTTGATATATTTTTTATATTAGCTGAAAAGGAAATTTTGCGTTCATCATTTTGAGCATATTTTTCACCATTTGTAATGGACCTTAGTAGGTAATTTTGTCCATTTTATTGCGGCATAATTGCGTACAAATATTTTTATTTTGTAATGTATGTATAATATTTTATTTTTTGAACAAACATGTCTAAGTTTAAAACTTTTTTATGAAAAAAAAAAAACTGAAAGCTTTTTTAAATATGAAAAACATTTGAATATTTTCTTATAAACAATAGAAAAAATATAAAATAAATCAAATATAAAAAAACTTAACTTTACACTTTACAATCACTTGAAAATTTTATAAAAACCTAACATTATACTTTAACTGGAAATTTTTTAAATTTTCTTGTTTATTTCACACCCATATTTTTAAAATTTGAATTGAATTTGACAATTATGCTATTTATTAAAGGAAATTTACCAAAAAATTATAAGGTTTGAATCGATGTTTATTGGGATAGTTATTTATTTACAGATGACATTTTGTTGAATTCTATTTATACAATTTATTATTTTATTATTAAATAATTCGCATACTGATGTTTATTTAATTTTATTTTAATATAAATTTATGCAAATTTGTTTTGATATTTGCATAAAATATATGCATGATTGTTGTTATTATTAAACAATAATTCCTGTCTAATTTGAAGTATCATACATAAAAAATAAATTAAATTGATTTAGAAAAGTAGAAAACGAATTTAAAAGGAGCTACTTAATAAAACAAAATCTTATAAAAGCTTAAAATTAAAAATAATGCTTTTAGAATTTAAAAAAAGATCCTTACAAATAATATGTTAATATTTTTCGAACTAATCAATAAAACTGATCGTTTACACATCACAATTAATTTTCATTAAATTAAATTATTTTCTCTGACTAGTCGAGGTATTATTCATTTTCACATTTCTTTCTGTTGCTATATTCAGATCATCACTGTAAAAGGTAGTGAGTGTGTTTTCTTCACTACTATTTGTTATTTTCATAGCACATCTCTGATCTATATTTTAAATTAGTTACTATGACTTAGTATAGCAAAGATGAATGTACAGTTTTTTTTATTGTAAGATCACGTACAAAATACGCAAATGAGATAAACATTCGTTATAGACGTGTTAACAAAAAGATATTCATTAATGTAATGTGAAAAAATAAAATAGTACTTTATAATAAAGAATTTTAACGATTCAAATTGTAAAAATAGGGTTTTGCAAGGTCATTTTTTTTGTACTAGAGCTAATGAACAAAGAAAAATAAGTAGAATGAAATATTGCTTGCTTTTACTTATATAAAATTGGTTGATAATATTGTAATAAAGGTAATACATATATGTAGTTAAACAAAATGAAAATTTAAGCATAATCTTATTTTAATTCCACTTTCAGATTTTATTGTAATTGTTGAAATTATGTGATTTGACCTTTTCTCATACTCTTACTTCAATTCCATTCTTACCACTCTTCTCTGAGGGGAACAAAATTGACTTATGGTTTACGAGTGGAGGTGTAAATTATCATAATAAAAGCCTTGATCTCTGGAGATTACATATTTAATATAACTCAAATTTATCTCAGATATTAGATATGACTCTATTCTTTCAAAGCTTGCAACAGCACAAATTAATTACTTAATATTTAAAAGCTTAAGAGCTTTAAACACTAGTAATATAAACAAGAGTTTAGATCCAGATTTAGCCTCTTAATTTATCTCAAGAAGTCATTAAAACAAATTTAGTTAAAAATATAAATTAAATATTTTAGTAGTGTTTTATGTCTTTAGTTTTTAGAAATTTATTTAATTTATCATAATTAAGGGTTGAATTGTTTTTTTTTTTTTTTTTTTTTTATAATCAACAAAGTCCAGGAATGTTTTAGAAATTTTTGTTTAAAATATTAACTGAACCTTGAACAGTTTAATAATTTTATTTGAAATAAAAAAAGCAATTTAAAATATGAATAGTTTTTTTCTTTTGCATAATCTCCAAAATAATAGATAAACTTTAGACATTTATTTAAACTTTATCCATTTTATTAAAAAAGGTTCACTAATCTTTCTCTCTGAGTCATATGAAAATAGACTTGGTAACGCTATTTTCATTTCACTTCTTATCGTTTTTAATATTCGATATTAAAATTTTGATTTGCAATTTCAAAGTCGAAAGTCTAAAGTTTAAAAACAAGTTCATAAAATTACGTGACAAATAATAAAGCACTAATTAAATTATTAAAATAGGAATCATGTAGCATATCCCAGACAAATATTCATAAATTAGAAATTTAATTTGAATAAGTATGAAAAAAAAAAAAAGAAAAAAGTAGCTAAAATTGTTATCAAGAAAAAATTGCCAAGACAAAAATTAAAAAGACTAGAAAACAAAATTATCTATTAATTAAAAATAAAAATTTTTGCTTTTTCAAATCTTTACTAGTAACGGAAATATTGTATTATATTGTTTTATAGTATTACAAGCCAAAAATAATTTAAACCTCTTAAAAAGGTCGTTGGTTTTGAGAGATAAGCTACAATTTTTACAAATATTTTATAAATTATTACTTTTTCTATAAAAAAAATTAAAAAAACAAAAACACTATAAATTGTTGATAATCTAGCTCTTTCTATTTTATTTATTTTTTTGACGATGATTTGTTAGCCATTTGAATGAAACAATAAATCCATTTGTCTTATTTATTGTTTCAATGTTGTTGATGTTCCTCGTTGTGTATTTTTTTGTTTTAAAACTAATTTTTTTTTAATTTGACTTTTAAGTCAAGTGTATTGTAAACAAATCATTTCCTCAATATATTTTTCTTTTATTTATTTTCAACAATGCATTTTACTTTATTATGGACTTACTCTTTCGATTGCATTTGCTCCCATAAGCCATGTGTTATTTAAACTGACAGACAATTGGACAGACGAATGGACAATTATGCACTTTCTTGAGTGTTGTAACATTTTTTTTCTTCTTACAAAAAGATCTTTATAATTTTGTTAATAAGGAAATAAAGTTTTTTAAAACATAGGTAACAGATTGAGAAGGAGAAAAGTAATTTAAATTTTTTTAGAGAATAACATTACTCTACACAGTTACTTGCATGGTCTTTATTCGACCATTTTTGGGCCTATGTCAATTGTCCCTTCTCAGGCATCAGAAGGGACAATTATTTTAAAAAGTATAAGCAATTTTTATTATGCTTAATTTTATATTTACAGTTATTTTTACTTAAGTTTAAATTTACATTTTATTTACATTTTTATGGTGTAAAGTTATTATCAATTTCATGGTCCTTAGTCGACTATTTTTGAGCCTATGGCATCAGAAGGGACAATTATTTTAAAAAGTATAAGCAATTTCTATTATGTTTAATTTTATATTTAGAGTTATTTTTACTTAAGTTTAAAGTCATTATTAATTTATTTAATGTAAATTTTACCTTTAATACCACTTTGAAAAGTTATTTGCATATTTTTAAAACTGCAAGAAATCTATGTCCTCTTAAATTTTTAATTTACCGTTTTAAGTAGTTGTTAATTTTACATTTTTATAGTGTAAAATTGTATAAAGTCAATTTGACATCTATTGCCCCTTAGTAATTATTGGAAATATTATTTACTTATAGAGTAAGTAAATTTACAATTAATTTACACTTTTATATTGAAAAGTAGCTAATAATTAGCATTAATTATTTGCAGTTTCTTCAAGGTAAATTTTAACTTTAGTGTTTCTTATTTATTGGCAGAAATATTAATTAATTTCTGATTTTCACTGGTGATAAGAAATCTAAATTATCTTAGGTCTTTGTCTTTACAGAGGAGTTATAAAATGTACATTTTAGTTACACTTTTATGTTGTAAATTAGTTAATCATAACATTTAATCATTTGGCAATTAAATTAAGGTTTCTTTGACCTTTATTATCGCTTAGTAATCTGCTAAAATAGTAAAAATTTTGGGTTTAAAATACTGACGACAAGTAATTTTTTTATAGCTAGAGAAGGTTCTTATTTTTCTAGTTTATTTACACTATAGTATTCCAAATTGGTTTTTATTACCACTTAGAAATCAGTTAAAATTAAAATTTTGTTTAAAGATTTTTTTTATTGAGTACTAATAATATCCTATTGTTTAATTCTACATTTTATTTACACTTTTGTGATGTAAAACAGTTTATAATAACTTTCAGTCAATTGTCTATTTATTTAAGATCAATTTTATCTTTATTGTCCCTTAGAAATCATTTAAACTATTTATTAAATTTGATTTTAAACATTAATTACTTTACAAACGACAAGTAATATATTGGTAATCAAAAGAGTTGTTTAATTTTACAATTTATTTACACTATTACAGTGTAAAGTAAATTATCATTATACTTAATCAATTTCCAATTTGCTAATCTGTAAAAATATTCTTTAATTTTCCCTTTAAATGATACCTATATACTTTACTGACGACTAGTAATCTATACCTAATTTCTGCACACCTTTTCCTTAGTGTAGAGTGTATTTTTATTTAAAGAAAAAGTAAAAACCAACTAAACGTTTGAAAATACAGATATTTTTTCATTCATTTGTTCACTCTCTTTACGAGTATTGAAATCTTGTTTCTTTTTCTTATTATTATTTTTTTTTTTTTTTTAATTTCTATTTTTATGTAGATGTTTTCAATTAGCATGGTGTCATATAAAGTAAAAATAAAATAATATAAAATAAAAGTAAATAAAATACGTAGAAAAAAAACATTAAACAAAAAACAAGAAGATGAAAAAAATAAAAAAAAAAATTTAAAACCAGAAAAAAACTTTGAATTCGAATGTTTGTTTGTTACTCATGCAAAATGTATTGAGACGTTTTTTTTTACAATTAGTTTCGAATTGTTTCCAGTTGGTTTTGAATGCAGCCAACAATATATTATTTCAAATGTCTAAAAAGATTTAAATTAACCATCCAATTATGGGTGTTTCTATGAAAAAAGGGGAAATTGAATTAGAAACCAAATAACACACCCATATTTTCAGATTAAAAGTAGTGAGTGAATCTTTAAAAGGATGAACTTTTGTTTAAAAAAATAGGTTAATCTAAGAAAATCTTTTCGGATATATAGGCCCCTACAACAGCTTTCAAGTTCCTTTAAAATTAAAAAAAAAAGTTTAATAAAATATAATAATTTTGAAATTCAATAAAATTATCTTTTTACTAATATTTTATAGAAATTACCACATTTTATTTTTGACAAAACTGTAACACTGTCATGATCTATATTTTTTTCTAGCCGACATTACAAAAAAACTAAAAAAATGTACGTTACATTGTAAGAGTTATGGAAAGTGATTTCATAAATTACAAACGTATAAATACGAAAAAAATAAATGTAATTGTAAATAAATACAAATTACTGACGGCTTCAAAGCCATTTAAAAGTCAAAATTTGTTAAATTTTACATAAGTAAAGTATAAAGTTAAATAGCATTTTTTTTTTTTTTTTTTTTTTTCAAAAGTCAACAATTTGACATTTTAAAGTGGTGGTAATATTTATTTTTCTGTTTTGTTTTTAATGTATGTCAAAAACTGAAACAATGTTTCTTATAAATATGATTACGTTTATGAAACGAATCTACAGTTCACAGTCACAAAATCATAAAATTAAAAAAAATTAAAGCAATACTCAAAAACAATCCAGTTTTTTATATTATAACAACAGCAGAAAATTGTTTAAAACAAAACATTTTCAAAGAGTTTCCGCACTTTAAAAGTTGCGTGTGGTTTTGTTTTCTAAAACCATTAAAAAACTCTGACAATTAACAAAATAAAAAAAGAAGAAGCATAAACAGAAATATTTAAAACACTTCAATAAAGAAATGAAAACAAAGCAGCAACCGCGTTAAAAAGTGTTAAAAACAAAGACGAAGTTTATTTCGAAAATATTAAACTTTTTGAACTTGAACATAGCTGAGCAGAGAAGCAACATCTTTGTTTTTTTTGCAAAACAGAATTCAAAAGCAAATTTCAAAAACAAAAAAAAAAAAAAAAAAAAATTGTTAATAAAATGGGTATTCACTTAACAGCAGACGAAATTGACCTGTGGTCACACCATTTTTGACATTACTGAAGCCTTTTTAGAATTGAAAATGTTTGGTTATAAAAGTCCATGTTCGAAACAAAAATTATACTCTTTAAGCTTTAAATTTAAAACTAAAATGATATACTTTTCATGATCCGATTTATTGCTAATATTATATACTTTCATTATCCAGAACTAAAATGATAGATAAAGTCAACAAAGATTGACGAATGAAGCTTTAATTCTACTTTATAAAAATCTACGATTAAAACTACAATTCGATTCTAAAAATACAATACTGAATTATTAACTAGACCATTTTAGGATTGACAACGGATGGTAATGTAAGGCTCTTCAAAGTCCTCGTTTAAATTAAAAAATATACTCTTTTAAGATCCACATTTGAAGCTAAAACTATACCGTTTTATTAGCTTTCTTAAGTCGAATGTTGAAGTAATAATTAAACTATTTTTAGGTCTACATTTAATGTTTATTTATATTTTATTCATTCATGACCCAGTACTAAAGTGAGAGTATAGCTTTAATTCTACTTTATAAGAATCCAAAATTGAAACTAAAATTGGACTCTAAAACTAGAATCGATTGAAGCTAAAATTCTACTAAAATTTGAACTATACAGACCCATCATTAAAAATTACAATTTGTTTCAATAAATACTCCAATTTAATGCTGCAATTGGTAAAATTGGAATCTATAAAAAACCGGGATTAAAAATGTAATTAGAATCTAAAAATATCAAAAAACTGAAGTTATATTTGAAATCTCTAAATACTACAATTGAGTCTATAAAGACGACTGAAGTTACAATTGAACTCTATAAAGACCCACGATAGAAAAGTATACTTGAAATCTATAAATAGCAACCTCTGAAGCTATATTTGGAATCTATAAATGTTTAGAATTGCGGATATATTTCGACTCCATAGAGATCAATGCTTAATACTATAATAGGACAATACAAATCCAAGAACTATTAGACTTTATACAGATTCTCAAGTTCGCTTTATACACTACAAACAATTTTTAACCACAAAGAATAATTGTTGACCACATAAATTGTTTTCACCACTAAAACAGTTTTTCACTATAAACAATTTTTTTCTATTATTTTTCACCACAAAAACACGTTTTCTCCTCAAAAATAGTATTTCAACATAAAAACAGTTTTTCATCACAAATATAGTTTTCCATCACTAAAATAGATTTTCAAAATAGATCTAGTTTTTCACCATAACTGTTTTTTTTTTTTTATCATAAAAATACTTTTTCACCACGAAAACTGTTTTTTTTTTTTATTAACTTGATCAGTAATAACATAAAACAGTTAAGGACGAGTTAAGTTTGAAGCAATAACTAAACAAAACCCGAAGATTGAAGAAATTATTCAACTCTTTACAGACCCTCAATGGGAACCAAAGTAAGGCTCTCACAATTTAAACGGCGAATGAATCAATAAAGACTCACAACTTAATCTATACACAGTGTCACATTTGGCAGTTTTAGAATGACAAAAATCCAGTTTTGTAGATATTGCTCTAAAATTGTATATTCTGTTATTAGATAAGGCCGTAAACATTCCCACTAAAAATGGGCGGGTAGAATCACTGCCACTCCAATACTTAAAAAATTTATTTTATTTTCGAATATATTTTTGTAAGTTTTATTAAAATAAAGGATATTTAAATAGTAGGCATGGCAAGGTCTAATCACACCAATCTTAGTATAACACTTGCATAACAAATTTTCATCCATTATCTTAAAATATTTAAATAATTCTTAAAAAATTGCTAATATGAGGTAGCACACATTTTTTCTAATATCTTAAAAGATCGCAAAAAGTCGCAGCCAAAATTCTCAAGTGTAATTTTATAGATGTTCTTTTATATAACAGTCGTATTTTTGAATTGGAACTCTTTGGAACTTTTTAGTTCCAGTCCATTAAAATTAGTATTTCCCAAAAAATATATTTTTTAATATTAAGATTTATTTTAAACAAGAAACAATATTTTCAGAAATGATATTTTAACCAAGCAAATTATAATGGAATAATTTTGATACATTTATTATTACATACCAAAAAAATCATATTAATATCTGCAGTATTTACTGAGATATATGAAGTAAAAATTAACATACAGTTAGGGACAAAACTATTTGTACTCCCCATGCATTTCGTATATCTTCAATAATTTATAAAGAATAAAAAATTATTATATGTGGTTTTAATTCAGGTCCATTTTTATTGAATTATTTGATAAAAAATAAATTAATATATAACACATTGTTAAAAAAAAGTACAATTTAAGTAAAAATCTTTGGGACAAAAGTATTTGTACATCAGTACTTTGTAAAATTATTTGTACGTTGGACTCTTGTATGATGATTTTTTTTTAAATACCGTTATATTTTCTTCGTTAATCGAGTTTTATTTTACAAAATAAGAAGTTGGTTTTAACGTTTTGAATAATAAGCACATCAAAAATGGGAAAGCGAAAAGAGTTGAGTTTGGATATTAAAAATTTGATTATTGATGAACATAAAAAAGGAAAATCTCTCCGGAATATAAGTAATTTAGTAAATTTGCAACATTCCACAGTACAATACATTGTAAACAAGTATAAAAACAGCGGATCTGTTGAAAATGTGCCAAGAACTAGACGGCCAAAAAAGGTTTCCAGACGGGAAGCGAACTTGGTGATAAAAGAAGTGGCAATAAATCCAAGAGTAACTCGGGCAAAATTAGCGGAACAAATCGCAAATACTACCGGAACAATTGTTCATCCAAAAACAGTAGGGAGGATCTTACATTCTGCGGGATATGCAAGTAGAATTCCCCGCAAGAAACCGCTGATTAGTAAAAAAAAACCAGCATTTGCGTTTAGAGTTTGATTTGATTGATAAGGACGAAGAATTTTGGAATAGGGTTTTGTTTACTGATGAAACCAAAGTCAATCTTTTCGGAAATGATAGCAGGGGAAAAGTGTGGCGCAAAAAAATACAGCGTTAGATGTTAACAATTTGACCCCAACAGTGAAACATGGTGGGGGAAGTGTTATGGTATGGGGGGCAATAGCAGCCAGTGGGGAAGGGCGAATGGTATTTATAGATGGTGTAATGGACCAGCATCAATATAAACGTATATTGGAAGACAATTTGAAGGATTCCGTAGATGGTTTGGGTCTTGGCCAAAGTTGGATATTCCAACAGGACAATGACCCAAAACATACAGCGCGTTCAGTGAAGGAGTGGTTGCTTTACCATGCACCAAGACAACTTAATTCTCCTCCCCAATCACCTGACTTAAACCCCATCGAGCACAGTTGGGATATTTTGAAACGTAAAGTCGCTACAAAGCACGTCCGAAGCAGGGATGAACTTAAAATTGCTTTGGAGGAAGCCTGGAAGGAAATATCTCCAGATGAAACGAGAAATTTGGTCCGATCGATGCCCAGAAGATTACAGGCCGTGATAGATGCAAAAGGAGGACCCACAAAATATTAAATTTTTCCAATATAAGTATTATAAGTAGGTGTAGATTATATGTACAAATACTTTTGTCCCAATGAATTTTCATTATTTTGTATTTTTTTAAACAATGTGTTGGATATTAATTTTGTTTTTATAACTTAATTAAATAAAAATATATTAAAAATAATACTGCATACGACAATTTTAAATTCTTTATAAACTATTGAAGGTATACGAAATATATGAGGTATACAAATAGTTTTGTCCCTAACTGTACTTCTTTACAAAAGTTGTAAATTAAATTAAAATATTTTTAAAAGTTGCAACTTTGAAAATCCATAATTCGCGCTATAGATACTTTAAAATACTTTAAGTATTTTTTCTATAATATATGATATGTTTACCAATAAATGCGAAAAGAATTACTTCAATTAATAAGCTTTTATTTTCGTATTTTTGTCGTTCTAATTTAGGTAAATGTGACACTGTGCTATAGTTGGGCTTTATTAACTCACAATTGAAAGCTAAAGTTTGATCTTATCTTAAGCTTAAAGTGGACTACAAAAAAACATAATATTCCTCAGTGAAACCTACATTTGAGCTTTTACAATTCGCATTTCAGTTGACTTTATATAGAATCACGATTGCGTCTTAAGTTTGGCTACATAAAAAATCACAATTGAAGCTAATGTTGCAACTTAAAAACTCCCTAAAATTACAGAGGAATTTGAGCTACATTAACACAGATTAGTTAAATCTATAAAGGTATTCACCTCAGAAATTTGCAACTTTGAAGACCCTTGCAAAGTATAAAATTTGCATCGATTTCTGTAAAGACAACTACAACCACATAGAATAAATTTTGCACAGCTTACTTTGCAAGAGTCTATCAAAGTTGCTATTTCTGAGGTGAATACCTTTTATATAAAACTGTAGAAATTTCTTCGACTGAAGCTAAATTGAACGAAATAATGTCGATTAAGAAAAACGATTCGACGGCATAAGGAACTACAATTAAAGATTGAAATTGAAGCATTAATTGGACTTAAAAAAGCCTAATTTTAAAACAACAAATTTTATCCCATCAAAAAATAATAAAAAATAAAACATGATCCAAACCAATCTATATATTTTACTTTCAGTCATCATTAGAAATTCACAAAAACTGTGAATACTACTTCTAACAATTCTTAAGAATTCAAAAAATGCCCTACCTTTTTAATGTTATGACTTCAAAAATCATTCTAAATAAAAATTAATATTTCTCAGAATCTTAATTTTGTTACTTTTATTTTATTTTCTTATTCTCCACATTTTTTATATAAAAAATATCTTCTAATTTATCTTTCTTTTTTATTTTTTTATTTTAGAAACTATATGCCAAAGCATTATATGATAATATAGCTGACTCACCCGATGAATTGGCCTTCAGAAAGGGCGACATACTTGCTGTCATTGAACAGGACACTGATGGCCTGGTCGGTTGGTGGTTGTGCACATTACGCGGTCGTCAGGTAAGTGTCAGACAAGTTTTACACACACAGACACACACACATGATCGTAACAACACTCATTCATTTACTCACTTAGACACTTTCATTCTCTTGACAAGGGGGGCAAGGATGAAGTTTCAAATTTAATCTGACTTTTATTTTTAAATATTTTAAACATCATCTTTTGTTTTTTGATTTTGTGAAAATGTTAAAAACTTTTTATATGAAATTAAAAATATATTTTTAGTACTTTTGTGGCATATTCTAAGACTGCACTAACCCTTTAAGCTGTAATAAAATTGAAGAAAAAACGATTTCAAATAAATTATTATGGTAAAATCAAAATTAAACAAGTGTTGTTGCACTAAACATTTATGTGCCATTCATTCTTGGTTTCCATTAAAACAGACATAGAATAACTTTAAAACATTAACTCCCAGCTAAATAAAAAAAACATGCTTCGTCTGTCAATCAAAATTAAAACAGATTTCCTTTTCATCAGCTACACTGAGGAACTGACTGACTGCCAGGCTAGCTGGTTGGTTGTTTCTATGGCTGGCAGGCACTCAGACAGACAGACATGTTACAAACTTATAAACATTATTCAACGACATGGTAAATTATAGTTAATCATAAAATTAGTTCATCGAGTTGAAAATATTTGTAATTTATTTTGATTACCCCCTCCCAATGTGATGTGACTCCTCTATTTATTTATGTACATATCTTCGGTGTGCCTGCAGTTGCCATTGGAGTGAAGCTTTTTTTTTTTGCTTTGATTTGTATTATTCAATTTTTTGCATATTGCAAAAATCTAAATCAATCTTAACGTTTAATTTAGTTTATGGGGGGAAAAAATCTAAAGGAAATTCTAAATTAAAAAGAATTTTATTCTAAGGAATATAAAATAATAAATAAAATGGCTTTGGGCATTTGCTAATGGAAATACTTATTGTTGCCACAAAATGTTTCTAAAAATGAATTGAAGATTTAGGGTATTGAAAGTTACTTTGGGACTATAAAAGTTCAAGTTTCAAAAGTCATATTGGCTCTGCAAATACTACCGTGTGAAGTATTATTAATACCTTACAAAGACTTAAAATTATAATTTTAATTGGACAATTTAAAGACTCAGACAATTAAAGTTTCTTAAAAAAAAACTCACGATTCAATTTACTTTATATATACCAACTACTAAACATACATTTGGGTTTTATAGGGATTTAGAATTAAAGCTACAATTGGATACTATTTAAATTCAATATTGAAACTATTATTGGTCTCTATACTTAACATGTTTGTAGCAATAACAGAATTTTGAACCTTATAAAATAAACAATTGAAGCTAAATTTAGACTCTATTAAAACCAACATTTTAATATAATTATACTCAATATTAGACTCTATACGGACGCACTATTGAAACGAAAATTTAACCATAAAGATTCCAGATTAGAGTAGCATTTAAAGTCTATAAATCCAAGAAATAAAGATAATCAGTCAAGTCCGAACATTTGATATCCTACACCATTGTGTACGTGCATCAAAATTACTGGAGGGGTTTTATGTTGGACCTGTGGCCAGTTGTGGACCGATACTTGTATAAAGCGTTGTGTATATATGTCTATGCAACATACGCAAGCAATATATTATGTTACTTATACATTTTAGTGTAATTATTGGAAATGGGCCTTAAATAGGAGCTATGGTCAATTATTGACCGATCCTCATAAAATTTGGACTACGGTTTCTATTCATATGAAACTGATTGGATAATGGACTAATCATAAATAATTTCATACTTGGATCAAGAGAAACAAATGTACTAAATTTTATTAAAATTTTTAAAAATTGCAAATTGTAATTTGATTAAAAGGATTATATAGGCGGACAGAGGGATCGACTCAGATATTGATTTTAAGCCGATTTCTATAAATTAAAGTGGGTGCTAGACTATTATTTTTGGATGAATATTAGGAAAAAAGCATAATACCCCTAAACCACCTTTATTAGTCTAGGCTATAAAGAGTCATGATTTAAACATCACATGGTCTCTATACAGATTTGGCCATCAATATACAATTCGGCTCTATGCAGACACCATTGGAAACTAAATTGGATTAAGTAATTGGACATTATAAAGACTAAATATTGAAGTAAGAGAAGGAATTTCTATAAATAGATGTTGTAAATTTATTTTATAAGGACTGAAGATTAATCATATCTTTGGTCTCTAAAAAAGTCAAAATTGATATAAACTTGGATTCTATAAACACGAAATATTCAAGCTACAATAAAACTCTATAGACTCACATACTTGATTTGATCTCTATAATACAAACAAATTTAGATCCAATAAATTGAACTTTTTTGAAACTCTCGATTGAATCATTCGCTTTCTCTATGAATTTTCTAGTGATATATGTATGTATTTTGTATCAGATCACTTTAGTACATTTTCTTCATTTTAATATTCCCTGCCATAATATTAAAAAATTAAAACCATAATCCAAAGTAATTTAATAAAAATTTCTATTCAATTTAAAATATTTCCATGAATAAAATGTAAATTAAGTCCTTCAAAATCATCAAGTTCACAACGCCCTAAAGATTTTTACACACAATAAGAATTTGTAAAATTCTTGTCAATTAAAATGCCAGACACACAAATATTTGGACATTTCAAGTGGTTTTCTTTTCGCTTAAAAACAAAAAAATAAATAACAAAAAAGTTCTTAAAAGAAAATCCATAATTTCAAAAACCACATGTCTTCCATGTTCAAGGTTCATTAAATACATTTTTTTTAAATACATTAAAAGTAAAAAAATCAAATAATAAAGTCATTAAGAAAGAAAGACAATAATAAAAAAATCAAATAAAAATATAAAAAGCAAAAACAAATTATTCATGCCACATTTAACATTTATTTTTGCAGGGTCTTTGTCCTGGTAATCGTTTGAGAATTTTAAATTCATACGATTCGGGTTGTTTCTCACCATCACCAGCCTCATCGCCCTGTCCCTCTTTGGCAGCCAGTACAGCTACTTTAAATAGTTCAATTTGCTCGGCGGATATTTATGAAAATACCTCGATAATCAGTGGCTCCGGCAGTAGTGGCAATGGCAGTGGCAGCGGCTGCATAAGCGCCAGTCAAACAAATATAACAACTACATCTTCAACAAGCTGTACAACAGTAACAACATCAAACCTGCAACAACAACAGCAGCAGCAAACATATCGACAGGGTACACGAAGGTCATGGCATGTGTCGCCCAACAAGGTAAGTTTTTTGTTTATACTGGCCGCTTTATTTACAGGAAGAAGAAAAACGTTCAAAACCAAAGAAAAAAGCCAGACACAAAAAAGGAAAAAAAATACTAAAATTGTACAGGTTTTTTTTTTTTGTCCGTCATGTTTAAAATGAAAAATTTCTTCATTTCACGCTTGGTCTGCGTATGTACGTACTGTTGTACTTACAACTAGTAGTAAGTAGAAGTAGTGAAGTATCTGCGTTTTATCTTTCCAGGCACTCATCGCGCCACCACATATTTGTAATATACAACCGTTACATGTCTCCAGGTTTATTTGTTGTTGCATTTTTCTTCACTCGCAAATTTCTCGAACGCATTGAAATTTAAGTTTTTATTTTTTAATTTTTTAGTTTTATCACTTGCCTTTATAGCAGCAGCAACAAAAACATGACATTCAGTGGGAAAGTTTGTTGTAAAAATGAAAAATCATCACATAAACACCACATGCAGGATCTTTTTTTGTGTTTTTGATTTCATTTTCAGCGACTAAAATCATAATTTCCAACTGAAAGAGTAAAACGAAACAAAATGCAATTGCATGCATGAGTGCTAAAAGTGACCATCTTAAGAGAAATGTGTAAACGATTATTGGAATGTAGTTAAAGAACTGAATTAATCAATATTTTTATGATTTGAAGTGTTAGGAAAACTTATCAAACGATGCGTATTAATTAGTGTGATCGATTATTCGACTTTTTGGAGAAACCGGTTTTCGAATAGTTCGAATAGTTGGTATTTTGAAAAAAACGGTTGCACTTTTTGAAATTCAGAAAAAACCGGTTAACCGGTTTTTTTTGCAGAAGTTCATATTTTTCTCAAAAACTACATTAAAAAAATCAATAAATCTTATAAAATTCAAGTTAAAATTTAATAAATATAATTATTTTTTGAAATAACTACTAAATTGTAGGAAACTAATTATGAAAAATTAGATTAAATTTTACTTAGCATAAACAGAAAACATGGCTTAACCCTGCAATACTAATGTACATAAATTTTACGAATACATTTTTTTTCAAATCCTTATTACTCTCGTGCATGGAAACGTAAGTTTATGAAATTCCCGAAGTTCTTTTTTTAGATGTTTTTAAACATGAAAAAGAAAATAATACATTTTTAGACGTTTACATGTTCTGAATACAAATACAAAAAAAAGTTACTACATAAAATTTACGTATTTACGTTAGTGTTAAGAGTATAAATTTTAGGTATCGTTAGTGGAAGGGTAAATGTTGAAATATTCGTCAAAAAATCTAAATTTGATCGATGAAGAATTCAATTCTAACTTTTCAATGAAATTAATGACATAATTGAAAAAAATTATGAGCTGGCGAAACTACCGTTATACTAAGAACTTTCTAGGAAAAGGAGGGAAAAATGTGTTGAAAATTTATCCATTCTGCAAAAAACGAAAAGATAGAACATATTGTCATATTTAAAAAATATCACAAGTCGCTGCTGAGTACCAGATCATAATTTATCATGAATTTTTTATTCTTATTTATTGAATTTATTTTTTCGCTTTAAGCCTTTTTAAAGGCAAATAAGTAATAAAAAATGTACATAGCCGATGTAACAACAACAACATATAAAGTGTTTTATAGGAATATCCATGTGTACGCAAAATTTACGTATCGTTAGTATTAACGTATAAAAAATATCGTTAGTATTCTAGGGTTAATATGGAAGCCTGTCCGAATTGAACGATTCTACCGGTGAAACTTTTTTAATACATCTTTAAAAAACGAAGAAAATGTTGAATAAAAAATGCATTAAAAAGTTTTAAATTACGTGTAAAAATATTACAGATGTTACAAGAGATAAAACAAATTTCATTCAAGATATGTAATCATTTCAAATTTATTTGTTTAATTTTACTCAATTAATTTCAATTTCGCCTACAATTATATTTTTAAAACATAAGTCTTTAAAGAATATTTAAAAAATGATACCTAAATTTTTGAATCAAATATAAATATTTAGTACGTTTTTTGTAATAAAATTCTATTTTTAAAACCGGTTTTTTTGTTTAAAAAATCGTAATTTTGATTCAGTTATAAAAAAAGGATAATAAAAAATTTTAGTACATCATGCGAAAAAATAAAAATTGATATTTTTATTGCAAAATGGATAAAAAAAAATCCATTGTTTTGTTAGTTTTAAGGGTAAAATCATAGTATAATTATAAAGTATACTCGTAAGAACAGCTGTTTTACAATTTTTTCATTGATATACCTCGCGGATCTGTCAAATTGTTTTTATATTCCTATGCTAAATTTTTTCGTGTTTTTTTACTCTTCCTCTCCATTATTCTTTGCAATAAGGTCCGCTACCACATTCGAATTTCCATTTAAAAGAACCCATTTAAACAACAAAAAGCTTCCCTTGCAGAATATTTTTGCAAACTTCTTCCTTCGCTATAATGCAATTTCAGTCTTGAATTATAGTTAAATGGTTGGCATTAACATTTTTCCAGCATAATAAAGCTTTCGAGAATCACATCTCAAGGCTCTCTAATCTAGCGTAGTAAAAACGAAAAATATGATCAATTACTATGTCAAAAAAGTTTACTAACCTTAATGATGAACTTATCGGACACAAGCATTTGAAGTAACCGAATGTCTGGAAAATTACGAATAAACAGATGTTCCTTGATCGAAATTGTGAATCGAATTGTTTTATAGACTGTTAGAGAAATGGAACATAGATGATCAGTTGGCCCTTGTAGAATATCCGTTATCTAGATTTTATTTGCTCATTCATCACACTCCCTGGCACGATAAAATATCATTTAAACTTTTTTTAAGATGTTTAGGCAAAGAGAAATTTATTACCTTTTATCTATGAGGTTGTCCTGTTCTAGCGGAGTGCAGACTGAAGCAACTCGCAACTCTTTTATGATTTGATTTATCTGTATACCACCATAGGTGGGGAGGGTATTATGCGTTTGTGCTGATGTTTGTAACACCCAAAAATATTGGTCTAAGACCCACCATAATTTATACCTATCGGCTTAGAATCACTTTCTGAGTCAATTTAACGATGTCCGTCCGTCTGTCCGTCCATGTAAGCCTTGTAATCTAACCACAGGTCGCAATTTTGAACAAAAAATAATGAAATTTGGCACACAGGTTTCTTATAGTCCAGGGTCGAAGCCTATTGAAATTGGTTATGATCAGTCCACTATTTCATCCAGCCCCTCTACAAATGTCCTCCCGGAAAAGGGTTTAACGATCATAAATCCCTTAAATATAGCAATATTTGGCACATATAAGTTTCATATAAGCTTAAATCTGTGTGCCGATTTTCAGAAAGATCGATCCATAATTGACCTTAGCTCCCATATAAACCCCTTTTCAAAACATCACTTTAACGGGCATAAACCCATTAAAATGTTAGTATCAAGTTAATATTCGACAAAAATAAGTTTTATATAAACATAAATAATAGTGTCAAATTTTACAAAGATCGGCTCATAATTTACCATAGCTCCCATATAAGGCCCTCTTTCGGGAATCACCCAAAAGTGAATAAATTCATATAAATGATAGCATCGACGCAATATTCTGTATTCGTATGTTTTATTTTACACTTAATAGGAGTATTGGTCCACATTTGGCTCGAAGTCTAATTATAATGTATACCATGTTGTTGGGTATCATATGGTCGGACTTGACCGACTATATCTTTTTCTCTCGTTTTTGTTTTGTTTTATATTATAATATAATCATGTATTACTAAAGTAAATTATATATATTCAACTAAAGGCATCTCAAATCGTTTAATGTAAGCAATTCTTGCAACTTATCATACAATCTTGGATGTGTTTCTCGAAACCCAAATACATCAACTGAGTTTACAAACCTATAAGAACAATAAAAATAGTACTGCTATTGCCAGTACTTCGCCAATTCTATCACGACACTTTAATTAATAATTTAAACACTTTTAGTTCTCAAGTAATTTGCATACATTATATTATCGAACCATAGGCAAATTTAAACTAGTAAGTCTGCTATTAAATCTATTTATAGCTAATTCCTTTACAATAACAACTATTTATAATTATTTTTATTCCTTTTTATAATTTCCCCCATTATAAATTTGATGTTGGTCACATAATACATATTATCGTTAAGTTAAAACTGTCTTACTTTACCGTCACCTTAACACACACACATACATAATACATAGTACAAAAGTTGCCTCAGCCCGACGGTGTGCGGTTGGGTTGGTGGCTCATTACAACGCCTTGCAGTTGGAAATTGTGGCGCCTTTTTGTTTTCTGTCTTTTTTTTGCGTTTACATATTTATTTGGCTGCATGTTGCAAATGCATAATGTCTGACAAATAACAGCAATGACAACAACAAGTGAAAGGAGCCTGTTTTCTGTCTTCCAGCTAAAATTAAGTGCAAAAAAAAAAAAAAAAAAAACAATCGCTTTACCTCCAAATCTTATTTAATGCAAATAAGCAGAAAAATTGTCATATTTTTCAAATTCAATGATTTTGCACTTGAAATCGTTTATCTTCTGTAATTTAAATGTCATTTATTTTGCTGCTCATAGTTGCAATTATGATTAGTGCAACAGCTATGGGGCATAAAAATAAAAATAAATAAAAAAAGAAAAACATAAATGCTTAGTCTGGCTTATCGCAATTTTATGCATGTATGCTCAATAAATTTGAGCCGGAGAGAAAAAGGAAATTATTAATATTGAAAAAAATATGGTATAAATATAGAAAATATGTGACTTTTACGATAAACTACCGTAATGTTTTAATGCACCGCCATATGTCGAATGATTGACATAAAGAGCGTAGAGAACATAATTAGAGCGAAAAGGAATAGAATTTATGGTAAATAATAAAATAAATAATTTTAAAGGAACTGTAAATTAGCGAAGACTAAAATATTTAAATATCGATTTTTTTTTTTTTTTTTAATGAAGTAAGCTAAAGGATAATAAGCTTGCATTACCAGGTAAAACAAAGAGTAATGTATATATAAAATAAAAGAATGATACAATGCAACATTATTTAATGAACATAATTTTATTCAGAAATAAATAAATTATATTGAAAAAAGTCCAAACCAGAAATAAGAAAAAATAATAATAAACTTTGAATTATTGATTTTGATATTGTCTTAAATGTTAAAATATTTTGCTTATTTTTAAATTTACTGCTATGTATCTTTTCGAACTTTATATTGCAACTATATATTTATTTTTCAACATTTAGAAATGTTTTTATTAGTGTTTAAATTTTTTTTCCAAATTTTAACCTACAATTTTAAAATTAAATCTAAATTTTGATAAAAATAAGAAAAACTTCATGCACTCGTATGAATATGAAAATTATTTTCCTGCTACAACTAATTTTGAAAATTGGTTTATTACCTAAAGGGGAGAAAAAATATACAATTTTTAAAAATAAAAATCATGTGCATAATATATTTGGTTTAAGGGCATTAGTTTTCTTTTTTTTTTCTTTTCAAATCAAAACTAATTTTTTCAGAAGATGTAAGCATTTCTTGTAAAAAACACATGTTTGTTTGCACATTAAGGTAGTGGGTATTTAAGGAAATGCATGCATAAGATTGCAGCAAAATCTTTTAGATTTTTGGTAGTACCAACTAGTTATCTTATGCACTACATAGTAATGTGGGTCATTCTTTTCTGGATTACTTTACATCGCATATATACATTCGTATCAATTTTGTATTTACCTAGCAGTTGTCATGAGTGCTAATTTAAAATATGGTTGTTTGTTAATACGATTGGTGACCGAATAGGAACTGGCTTGAGCCGAAATATAAGTTAATACCTTCGAATTCCGGGACACAATACCGTCTTCCAGGTGTAGATTAATGCGATTACGGAATGTATTAAATGGTCAAATAAAATATATAATAAAGCTCTTTTACAGACAGTTAATCGGTTATTAAAATCCTAAGAAATGTTAAAGTTACACCTCGAAGAGTCTGACAGTTAAATAGCGAAATAACTTGTACTTCGGATGTGAAAACATCAAGAAGATAAAGGATATTATTAAAATAAATGAGTCACACTCAGGATGCTAATTAGTGTAATAACTGGCCACACGAAGCAAATAACTCACCTAGCTTGCATTAGGGTAACAAATATTACAATCTGTAGAGCGAGTGAAGAAGAGTACGAGACTTTGAAACACAACCTATGTCAATGTCCAGCGTTTAAAGAAGTTACGAGACTTTTAAACACAACCTATGTCAATGTCCAGTCTTTAAAGAAGCGAAAACTTTGAACGTGATAAAATAACGATTCTGAAAGATCTCAGGTATATCAATTGAAAACCTCTGAGAAACAATGTATTTCGTGAAAACGAGGTTATTAAACCAAACAAATATATAAGGCTTATGAATAGGGTAAACTTTTGCACAAAAAAACATTTAGTGCTCACTCATTTCAACTTTAATCTGACATAATTCAATCCTATAAGCTTCATTAAAAATAATGTCCAAATAATTTTACGAAATCATTAAAAAAAGCAACTAGAAAGTGCTTTACGAATACCAAACCACTTAAAAATAGTAATGATGTATTAAGACATTGTAGGATGGACAACTTGAAATTTAAATTGAGAATTTATCTAAAATATTATCCAATAGAAAAATCTACCACATACGTATTTAAAACGATACCATTGAGTGTTCATATCATTAACGAAAATTGATACCAATTGACATTAAGTTGACATCACTTCAGTATCGAATTATTTTAAATCGTATTTTTCTCCCTTAGTATATAATGTATATAATATATATAATATACTAACAAACTACTGGATTGATACACAAAAATGTGTATTCAAAAGTTATTAAAAGCAAATAAAAATATTAGCTTAATGGTTGTAGAATTAAACAAATTTGTAAAATTAACTGAATGGTTGTAGTTAACTAAATAGTTGTAGAATTGACTAAATGTTTGGATTTTTCATAAATATGGTTTCATAATATATCGAATTTAAATACATATTATAATTCAGTCAACCATATTAAAATTTTTATTGTGGGTAATCATTAAATTATCAGACAGAATCATAAACGTTGCTATCATGAACACGGTATTATTCAAATCAATGAAAAGTGGCTATACAAACATTAAATAGTTGTAGTGATCATGCTGTAACCATGTTTTTTCTCTGCGTGCACGTCCATATAGTTTTAAAATGTTTCTCTTATTGAAAACTTTGTGCAAATATAAATATAACCACAATTCTCACTAAATGCATCAGCATACTTACTTAGAATCCCCATAACAATCTTAGAAGACTTAAGAGCGAGACAGGATGTATTTTGCTCGCAAGAATCGTTTGTTGATTATACAAACAAATTAAAGATGATAACAGTAGTCAACAAAAAAAAAAGTTTGTTTCCTATGATTTTTTTTCAATCTTAAAAACGTCAACAAATTTTTTGTTAAAATAATAAAACTGTATATTTCAAAAAGTAAAAAAGAAATACACAATAACAGAAAAAAATTAGGGGAAAAATTGTGTTGACCAGTGTTATAAAATAAAGTCCCCTAATAAATAAAAGATTGTGAAGAACATGATTATAAAATATTTACACTTCATAAGTATTTAAATTAGATATAGGGAAACGAAATTAAAAAAGGTTATAGTCTGTATTCGAACATTTACGAATGTTGGAGTGCATTAAAATAAAACAATATAATTATGTATTTATAAAACAATTTCTAAATTTCAAACCAAGTATTTAATAGCCAATTATGGCATTATCATCAAAAAACTTCTCTGGATCGATCACAATCCCTAAGAGACCAATATGATTCCAGAAGGCCTGTTCCAAACAATGTAAAAGATATATAGAAATAACTGAAGGGTTTCTTAAGTCCTTCAATTTTGTCTTTAACATTACTTCAAAAAGTTTTAAGCATTAAGTAGCATAAGCATGTTGTAGCAATGAAATTTTGCTTGAAAGATGAAAATTCTAAACAGATTGTAGCATTTATATGCACTAATAAAAATACAATTAGAAAATCAGCATTCCATACAATAACTGTAGCATTTAATAGCATTCCGTAGCTTTAGCATTATCTTGTAAAATGCAGACATTTCTGGGATTTTAAAATTTTTTAAAAAGTTTTATTCATTAAGAACTATATACCGCCTTAATAATATCACTAAAATCATAAGATAAATAAGAAAAAACTTTTTTTTTTTTTTTTTTCAAGATAAGAAAACTTAAACTGACTTGACATACATTGAAAACTCGAAACTTGTGTTAAATCCCTACCAACAAAAAAATAAAACCATCTAATCAAAATTAACAAAATTAAATACAAAAACCAATTTGCAGACAGTGCACTTGCATGCAGTAGTTTTAAAATTTTTAGACTGCAAAAAAACCCACACACAAATTAAGTGTTGAATTTGGACAGGTAAAAATTAAAATAAATATTAAAAAATTATATAATTTTTATATAAAGAAATATTGCCGAAATTAATGAAGGAAAAATAATACAAATCTTTGACTGGCAGTTGTTAACACGCACCACAAAAAAAACAGCGTTAAAAAACACCTACATGAGTTTTAAACATGTTTGATATCAATACGAAATAGTAACAAGATTAGAAGTCTATTACAACGAGTTGGTAGTTATTTCAATTTTTATGAATGAATAGATTTTTTTATTATATATATCTTTTACTATAGGTACATGACTAAATGCAGGCTTGATTTAAGCAGAAAAAAAAACAGAACTAACAACAGACATTAAAAAAAACATACGAGACGAAAAAACGTAACAAGATTTAAATAAATGAATGAATGAAACCCAGAAATTGAATGAATCAAACGTGTTTTATTTTATAGAAAATTTGTTATAGATAAATAGTTTCTTAGAATTTAGAGCGGAAATGTAAATTGTGTTAGAAAACAAAATTCAAATAAAATCGAAACAACAACCCACAATAAATTTGTTTTTTATTAAATCGGAGACAAATTTATTTTTGTGTATGTGTTTTTGTTTTCATTAAGAAAACATGAAAGTAAATTTGAAAATAAAATTCTTTTAAAAAAAATTTTATTTTTCTTAAAGCATTTGCAATTGTAGCATTTCAAAACGTGCAATTTTAAATTTTATTTAACTTTGTTTACTTTAACATTTCTTAAACAAATTTCAAATTTTTTGGGGATTGGAAAAATTATAGTTCTCTTAATCAAAATTTTTTTTTTAAATTTTTAATTAAATAATAATATATTAATATATTGTCATAAGAAGTATGTGTGTATATGGTACATAATCAGTAGGGGTCAAAGGTTATAAATTTAAAATTTTAGCAAAATATTCTTTAATAGGAAATTATATCTTTTTTACTACATTCTTCATTAATTGTTATATATATGAACTAGAGCCTGAATAAATTTTAAGTAAATAATAAAAATAAAATATACACAAAAATATTTTAAACATATTTAAAAAATACATAATGTCATGACCCCAAAATTAGTTGCATATATTTTTATGACATCAAAGGATCATTTTATATATTTTTTTTAATGTACATTAGTTTTAAATTTGGGTCATGTAATTGTAAATGTATTTTTTGACTTTTGAAAATGGAGTCCTAATTTTTTCCTGATGAAAAATATAAACTTGATTATAAATTTCCTGCAGCATAATGAAATGTTAAAGAATTACCTTTGACTCTAATATAGAATTGTTGAATACAATTGATTAAGGTAAAATGTATAAAATATTCTGAAACAATTTCATTTTAATTGAACAATTTAAAAAATAAAACTGTATAATTTGTAAAAGTTTTAAAGCATATGTTGACCTTTGACCTCGATATGAGGAAAGTTTAATATATATATATTAGATTTTAAGCAAAATTCTAAAACATTTCTATTACAAATGTGAATTTAAAAATAATTTTCTCAAATTTCTAAACAAAGTTTTTAAAACTTTTTAAAAAATACCCAGCAAAAAAGAACATCCAAAGAAATCAATAAGATCCTGAACTTGTGATCCAGAAGTAGTGCAAATTCGTATCATTTCCAATGAATTTAACATAGCCTTGTAATGGAAGGATGTTCTTTTTTTTTGACGTCTATTCACTTAGTAGGAAGTCATGTTCCCGATGTCATGAAAAATTAACTTTTATGGTGTTGTCTTAAATCAGTGCAAGGAATGTAATTTAAATTGCTTCTATGGAGTTATTTCCTTCGAATAGAAACAAATCTCGTTTTTAAAGTAATTTTTATTGAAAACAGACATAATTTTTTTTACGGTCAACAGGGTAAATATTTTCAATAACAGAAAATGTTTTACAACAGTAAACTTCATTTGAATCGCTTTTTAATAAAATCTGCGGATGTTTAAGAAGAAAACATACACTATTTGATACTTTGGAAGTAATGAAAAAGTACTTCTTCAAAAATGACTTCCATTTATTTTTACTGGGATAATATTTAAACAAGTTTAATATCGTAAATTGACTTGTTGTCTCTATTTTGCGCTACCAAGGCAGAGTTTGCACGCAAGGAAAAAATATGGTTCTTGTGACCATAAAGTAAGAGCAACATACTATGATTGTAATATATGATTACAGGTAACAATAAGTATATTTGTACGTAATCATTATTATGATTCCATTTTATAATTTTTTAGTAAGGTTTATAACCTTTTCTTATTTATCGCCTTCAATTTCATTATGTTTTAATCATTTAATAATCCCATGTTATCAAATATAAACTAATTTCATTAAATATATAATCCCATTTTATCATATATAATTCCATTTTATCTTATATATAATCCCATGTCATCATATATATATTTCCATTTTTTCATATATGTAATCCCATTTTATCTTATATATATTCCATTTTATCATATATATGAACTAATTTCATCATATATATAATCCCATGTTTTCATATTTATTCATTTGTACCACGAACCTTGTCGATTTATATTTGTTCATATCTAAACTAAATGAGAATTAATATATTAAAAAACTACTAGACTGATATACAAAAATGTGTATTCAAAAGTTATTAAAAGCAAATAAAAATATTACCTTAATGGTTGTTGAATTAACCAAATTTGTAAATTTAATTGAATGGTTGTAAAATGAACTGAATAGTTGTAGAATTAACAAAATATTTAAATTTTTCATAAATATGATTTCATACAAAAATATTTAAATACATATTATAATTCGTTCAACCATATTAAAATTTTGATTGTGGATTGTGTCATTAAATGATCAAAAAGAATCATAAACGTTGCTATCATGAACACGGTATTATTAAAATCAATGAAAAACGGCTATACAAACATTGAATAATTGTAGTGATCATGCTGTAACCATATTTTTTTCTCTGCGTGTGTGGACTACAATTAGACACCAGCAGAATGGAATATGTATTTTTTTGGTCGCTACACACTTCATAAGCATTCGTGATGTCTTATCTATTTTGTTTTAAAACCTAAACATTATTTATTGGAAAACTTAATCAAGACACCTCAAGATCTCTATCGATGTAATTTTGAATAAAATTTTTTAAGAAAGTGGTGTATTAAATATTAAGAATCAGGGAATTTTGTTTTAAATTTATAGTTTTCATTCCCATCATCATTATTTCAATTTGTATACCCTACACCACACCACCAGGATCGCATCTATTAATAACTGACCATAGTTCCCATATAAGGACCACTTCCGGAAATTATTTTAAAGTACATAAATCCAAAATAAGAGTTAGTAGCAGTGAAATATTATGCATAAGGATGTTTTATGGAAATATAAATCACACTTATAACAAAAATCGATACAAAATTGGTGACTGAATGACTAACTATATTTTTCTTACTTTTTTACAACGCATTGAAAAGACAATTGAAAACAAAGTACGAGTTCATTTTGTAATCCTTTATAGACCGCTTTTCTCTAAATTAATAAACTAAACATTAATCCCCCAAACAATTTCTTAATTCTTCTATATGTTACAAACCATATGACCGATTTAATATATATTTCTTTTATTTACCTCAATCAAAGAACATTTTAACCACAAAATTTAACCTCTTGTAGCACATTGACTTGTTGATTTCATAAGAATTTCGTAACAAGTTTTCTAAGATTATTTTTCTTTGTACACACAGTAGGCTGTATATACTTAGTATTAGTTCCTTGAGCCTACATATGGTCAATAACCACAGACATGCATTATAAAGTTGACAAAAGCAAAACAACAAACAATGTTCTTTCCCCTTCATCTCTGCATTTTTAGCCATCCTTTGCATTATTATGCTCTTTTTGAAAATTTGTGATTAGTTGATTTTAAGTTTTTGGCAAGACTTCTTCCACATTGAAAAGAAAGAAAAATAAAATAAAAAATTTACAGTTTTGTAGTTTTCTACCTGAGTATTAAAGATTGACTGTCTGACTTGACTGTCTGTGTTTAGTCTGTTTATCAGCCAGCAGCATTTTGTTTGCCACCAGTCTGTCTTTTTATAATATTTAGTATTTTTGTGATCAGTTGTCTGTCCAACTTTCTGTGTCCATTTAAGCCTTTTTGGTCATTTAACCAAATATAAAAAATCTCAGGAAAAAAGTTTTAACATTTTGATGATGTTAATGCTGTGGAGTGAGTAAAATATGTCATTAAGTTGCTTTTTTTGTCGTTGTTGTTAATATAACCAAAAATGGCAAAAAATTTTATTTCAAATACCACAAATGTTGTTGCAGTAACTAAATGTTTTATTTTTAGTTTTTTTTTTTTCAAATATGCAAACGTTTGCATTAATGTTTTTGTTTTCGGTTTTTATAAAAAATAAATATAATATTTTCATGTAAAATGATACCTTATGTCATGTCTGTCAGTTTATTTAAAAAAAAGACAGTTTGATTTGTTAAGTTTTAAATGCTTTTAGAATAATTTTTGAAATGTTTGTGGCGGTTAAATAGTTTTGTTTTATTTTATGAATTCAGCAAAAATAGAAAAAAAATAATAATAATAAGCTATAAATTTTGTAGTGCTACTTGTTTATTCAACTTTTAATTATAGTATGTCAAGTATAAAATTTCATTAGTTAAAATAAAAAAAAAAAAAATAATAATAATACAAAAATTTAAATAAAATAATAAATTTACAAATACAGAGACATCATTTTTAATTAAAAGCCAAAACTAAGTTTTTTATAATTTTTTAACGAAAAATATAGAAACAGTTTCTGACAGATCTGTGAAGGAAAGAAGCCAGTAGCTTTTTTAGGAACTTAGAAATTTGTTCAGTATATAGACCAATATATTTATCCAATTTTTTTTTTGGCAGAAAGAGTGTTTACACTATTTTGTCTCTAAAACAAAATTTTACGTAAGAACTTTTTTTTTCGGAAGTAATATTTAATATTTTTCATCTAGTTATCATTGAAAAATATAAAAGTTATTATTTTTAATGACAACCATGTTGATTTGTTGTGAGTTTGATCAAAATGAGTGACGAAAGTGATGCTACAAGCACGTACATCATTTTCGTCACTCATTATTAAAAACTTAAAAAACAAAATCCAAATTGGTCCTACAAATAATTGGCCAAAGAATTAAATGTCTACTGTCAAACGTTTTTCACTGCTATCAGGAGTATTTGACCATTGATAAGAAACCTGGTTCGAGATGAAAAAAAGGTCCATATGATATTGGGAAGGCCAGAAAATTATAAGCATATTGAAAAGAACTCCAAACACATCTGGCAGAAAAGCAGCTCGGTTAGCTCAGTGCTCTGACTATTTGGTGCGAAAATTTAAAGATAATGCGGAGTCCAAAAAATTCCAGACTGGAATGCTGCAAAAAATTTAGAAGCCGAGAATAGGGCACGCAAATTAAAATTAAATTTTCATACAAAAATACTCATGTTTTATAATAAACGACGAAATGTATGTGCTGCCAGAATTTTTGCAGCTTCTGGGCCAAAATTTTTATATTGCTAATGTTCGAGGATATGTTAAAGATAAGTTTAGGCCCAAAAAGCAGAAAAAATTTCCTAAAAAATTCCTGGTATGACAAGTTTTGTGCACTTGTGACAAACAAGAAAGTCATTTGCTACAATCAGCTCTTTAGCAATTTTACTTGCCACAGTTCTGAGTTTATAGGAGAGAGAGGAGAAGGGAATACTACACTTTTACATTCTCTTTACATCTCTCGCCTTGCTCAGAATTGCAGCAAGAAAAATTGCTGTGTATGAATCCCGACTTAAATATCGAAAGATACATCAAAGAATGTTTACAAAAAAGACTTATTCCTTTCATAAGAGAGCACAATGTGTCCACACATTTTTGACCTGATTTTGCATCATGTCACTACTGTAAGAAAGCTCTGGAGTGGTACCAAAACAATAACATAGTTTTTGTACCAAGAAAGAGCCCAAGTCTCCAAATTGTCAGGAGAGATATTGAGCTATTGTGAAATGTATGTAATGTGTCCCAAAGGCTAGTTCCGCAAACCAAATGCAGTTTCGAAACCTCTAATGTATTCCAAAGAGTTTGCCAATGGCTTCTTCCAAACCTGCAATAAGTGGGCAAAATTCTAATAAAATTCCATTTTCGAGATTTTCGTCGGTTTTTTGAGAATTTTGGGATTCCTTTAAAAAAATTTTAATTTTTTTGCTACTACACCATTTCAAATAATAAAGTCAACAATCGCTCAACATTTTTTAAGATATCTTAACAAACTAAGATTTTATTAGATATAAAATATTTTTAGTTTCTCCAAAAACAAATTTTTTAAATAAGTTATACTTTAATTCCAAAAATCAGAAAAATGATCGATATAATTTTTTTTAATAAATGTCTCCATCTAGCTGACATAATTCATAAATATTTACAAAAAGAATAAAGTCAATATCTTTTATAAAACCGAAACTACGCTACTTTGAAGTTTAATAAATTCCAAAAACATTATACTATTTTGGTTGATAAAAAGTCATAACTACACGCAAAGAAAAAATATGGTTCCTGTGACCATAAACTAAGAGCAACATACTATGATTGTAATATATGATTCCAGGTTGCAATAAGTATATTTGTACGTAATCATTATTATGATTCCAATTCATTAGTAAAGTTCATAACCTTATTAATAACTTTTAGTAAGTTTTATAACCTTTTCTTAAGTATTGCTTTCAATTTCATCATGTGTTTATCATTTAATAATTCCATGTTATCATATATATAAACTAATTTCATCATATATATAATTCCATTCTATCATATAAATGAACTAATTCCATCATAAGTATAATTCCATTTTATCATATATATAATGTTATCATATATATAATCCCATTTTATCATATATATGATCCCATATTTTCATATTTATATTCATTTGTACCACGATATGTGGTACATTCATCATACTGAATTTGTTCATATATAAACTAAATGAGAATTATAACTACTGGACTGATACACAAAAATGTGTATTCAAAAGGCATTAAAAGTTAAAAGCTTAATGGTTGTAAAATTAACCAAATTTGTAAAATGAAATGAATGGTTATGTAATTAACTAAATTGTTGTAGAATTGACTAAATGATTGGATTTATTCATAAATATGATTTCATATAAACATATTCTAATACATATTATAATTCAGTGAACCATATTAAAATTTTGATTGTGGGTAATCATTAAATGATTAAACAGAACCATAAACGTTGCTATCATGAACACAGTATATTTAAATCAATGAAAAACGGCTATATAATCATTGAATAGTTGTGGTGATCATGCTGTAACCATGTTTTTTCTCTGCGTGTAAATAAACAATATGTTCCCGTAGCCAATGTTCGAAGGCGTGTTTGTGCTAAAATATCCAAAAAAGGTAATATTTCGTGAAATATTAGACTTTAAGGTTATAGTGAAATATACACGAGTATTCGGCTTATTTAAACCGAAATATTAGACACGCCCATAAAAAAAAACTGAAAGCAGACAAGTGTTTAGCACATCAAAGTATAATTGAAAACAGTTTTAAATGTTTATCATAATCTTCGCACTCAAAATTATATTAAACAAATTGAAATCTTTTTCAATTTACTTATTTTTGAATTAATTTTTAAAACTTTTTACACCAATTCTCCCAAACTTAAAACCCGCACCTTATTCAAACAATATTTATATATTTATATTTATCTTAACAAATCATAAATTCAATATTTAATTTTCTTACAATAATCATAATTTGTATGTACATAAAGTTATTTCAAATCAATACCAAAACAATTTTTTTTCCAAACTATTTTTATTATGGCATATTGTTAAAAGTCATGCTATTCACGATATTCAAGCTCTCCTTAGTATGCTGTAGTCCCAGCTATATACCACTCCTTCAAAACAAAAAAACTCATAAAGTTTATGCAAACAGATAGATAATAGAATAGAAAACAGCAAAAAAGTATAAAAAAGTGTTACTTATAATAACTTTATTGGGATTACATGTCAAATCTACACCCCCTACATATTGGCAAACACACACGTTCATTGTTTGTTTGTATGTGAGAGAATTTATTAGAATTTAGGTCAGGATTTGACAGGGATAGGTTACTTACTGGATGGTTGGCTGCTTGGCTACTAGTGTTAACAAGCTTCTGGAATATGGTTTCTTTATCATAAATTGATTCACGTTATATTGGGGCAAATAAAAATTACACAGCTGTTTTGAGCGTATTAAATTAAATTATTAAAATGTAACCCAGTGAAGAAATTTATATAAGAAAGTAGAAGAAAAAATAAATTTAAAATGATTTTAGATTTTGTTAAACAACTGGGAGCATTCTGCAGAACGACTTGCTATAATATAAGAAACTTTTGCTATTAAATCTCATGCTTAATCTCAGTCTCGACGAATGAGTATTGAAGCAAAAATTCAATTATTTTGATATTTTACTTGTCATACAGATATATTATTTGATCTCCCTATTGTATTTTTAGAAATAAATTTATATTCAAGTATTTTTTATCCAAGAAATTTTCATATTGTTTTTTTTTTTTTTTTCTTTAAAACTTTTGCTGGGTTAGGACAAATGTTTCATGTTGGAAACATTTTATCATTTTGATAATTGTACCACACAGAAAACATTTTCGCGGTAATTTTAAACCAAAATAACCCATAATAATATTAAACAAAATACAAATACACAAAAAAACTCTTTGAACATGACGAATTGAAATTAAAATTGGGTTCCTCAATTATTATTGTTTTCACACATTTTTAAACACAACAAAATAATTTTGTTATTGAACCTTTTTTTTTTTTTTGTTGTTATTATTATTTAATATTTCAGCCATTTTTGAAAATAACTAAACTGAGTCATTACCGGATATTGAACACAATAATAATAATAATAACATGAACTAAACACGAATGAAATTTTGCAGTTATTTAGGCGTTTATTTTATGATCGAACTAACACCTCTATTTCTCTGAGTATTTTAGAGAAAAAAAAGAAAAAAACTGCTGACTACCTGAATTTTAGTAAACATTTTTGCAGATGTTGGGTAGATTTCTTTTGTTTCTCAAAACAATCGGCAAAACAAAAATTTTAATTTAAGGGTCTGTTTATAATGCGTGTTTTGTTTTGAAAATTATAACTTTTCAACTTATGACCCGTGTCAAAAACACTCTTATACATTTGGTCATTCACTCACTTACAGATATTCATACCATGCTTGCTATTCATCTTCTTTTTTAATATTGAGGAACAAAAGACTTCAGTCACATATTGTTTGGTAATTAAATCATACACAAGGTTAGTCCATATTCAAGGTTATTTTCTCTTATTTTTATTGGTACAGGGTGTTGCAATTTTTAAAACTTGAAAATAAATAGAGCGATAAAATCTTAATCTGTAAGTCCTTTTGTATTTTTAATTTTACGGATGGTTCACTAAAAATGTTATGGCATTTAACAGATGACAAAAATACAGCTGTCATTTTGTTTGAATCATAAGAAAATTAATTGCAACAAATTGAAAGACTTATTGAATAACTGAAAACAGTAATTTGGATTTAAAAGGTTTAATATATATTTTTTTATATAAAACTTATTCGAATTTGAAAATTTAATATACAAATTTTTACAACTGAAAGACTATTTTTAGGAATCATAAATGTATATCGAGGGCTTATATTCAAATCGAGTTATATGCAGATTTCCAAAAAATTTATGATTTTCAAAGTAATGTAAAAAAAAAAATTGATAAATAATGAAGATTTCTTCGAGATTTGGCCTTTTTTTAACATTTTGAATGAGAATTTTAATATATCCCATAAAAATTATGTCATAAAAATTATTATCAATGCAGTCTGAAGAAAAAAGCCAGACCCATCAAAATTTTTTGAGGCTAAGTGGGAACATTATACCTTATATTTAAAGATAGGAATGACAAAATTTAAATAAAATTTGTGGTTATAAGCAAAATATCTTAGATACCAAAAGCAGTTTCTTAAAAAAATATTAAATAAAAAGTGCAATAAACATCGTCTTTAAAGATTTTAATCACTTTGGAGTTGTTGATATGCAATATAATACAATTTTAATTGGTCCAAAATTTATTTCCAAAAAATTTTTTGCAATTTTTTTTCGCATGCATTTTTTTCCAAAATTTAATTTATAATTTTGAACACATTTCCTTTTTTTCTCAATTGGATTGAGATCGTAAAATTTTATTACTTTTCTTTAAGACAGGCTTTTTCAATCCCCGATGTATACTTGTGATCGTTACCATGTTAGTTCGTCCAGGAAAGTGTCATTTTCCATTCAGGGTATGAAGACATTATCGGAATAAAAATAAACCTATAATTAGAGCAGTAAATTTTTCAGTTATACAATAATTTGGCCCATTTCCATGTTCTAAAAAACGTCCCAGACCATTTTATTTTCGTTTTTATGCCTAAAAGTTGTAGCTGTGTACTTATGATTTAAAAACGCGATGTTTAGTTTACAATTATTTTAGGAAAAAATTAAAATGATTAATAATAACGATAATTATTATTATAAATAGTTTGTTAGTCAAAATTGCTTCAATTACAATGAAAGAAACTACAGTCGCAAATATTTTGAATACATTAGTTCCCAGCAATAATAGAACATCCATAGAAGTCAATAAGATCCTGAACTTGTGTTGCAGAAGTAGTACAAATTAGGATTATTTCTAACTATTCAATTTATTCAAACTATTTAATTGATCAAAATTAAAATTTTATATTTTACTAAAAACAAATTATTGTTCTTATTGTATCTATTAATAAATTAATCAAATATAAATAAAATAAGTGTTAATTTAAATAATTGAATATACAATTTCTTTAATGAATTTCAATTAATAAAATAATTGAATATGTATTATACGTAATTTAAATTTTTCTATATAAAATTTGAATTTATTGAATTATAAAAATATTTGAAACCATTTTAAAGTTGCGATTCTGGTCGATAAAAAAATCCTTGATGGATTTTGAAGCGCCAATCACGAATCTGCTTTCAGTGCTTTTTCCATTAGGTCTATATTTTTTTATGGGCGTGTCTAATATTTCTCCTATAATAAGGTCATTACTCTAGTAAATTTCACCATAACTCAAGAACGGTGTGTACGATTGACATAAGTGATACCAAAAATATCTTCAAGACAACCAATCTCCATTTTTTATGTGTTCAATAGTTTCGAAGTTATTTCGAAATTAGTGTCCGAAAAAAAAAATGTTCATGCAAAATTTTAGATTTTTTACTAAAATTTCTTTTGATAAATGAAAACATCAATCGTGACTAATATTGCCACCTTATTCAGCGATCACACTATAAAACTCGATAATGGTTTGCCCAATTTAGATTAAGATTGGCTCAATAATTTCAGTTATGGATCAAATTTATTCCATCTAATACACCGATTTTTTATTTAAGACAAAAAAATTTTTTTTTTTTGTTTTTAAATGTATCTCCACTTAATTGTAGGTATACATTTTTCACTTAACTGTGAATGAAATCAAAACATATATTTCGAAATAACTCCAAAATACTCAGCGGAAAAAATTTGATATTATAACGACTTAAGGTCAATTTTATTTCGCTTATTTTTGTACATCATATTGTATCAATTATTAATATAACATTATTAATATAACAAAATGGTTTTTTTTTCGACTTTTTAAACACAATTTAAACAAATTTAGAAAATACATACCATAAAATAAAATAGGTGCAAACCATTTTTGGGGAGCAAAAAATAAATACAAAGTCTATACTACTATTCTATATTTCATTTCATTTTTGGCTAGACTAAATGCAAAATTCAAACACTTTTCTCAAAGTTAATAAAAGAAATTCAAATATTTTTCTAAAATTTGCTAATATGTAGACATTTTTTAAAAAATTGCTAATTAAAGGAAAAATTTAGCTATTTATATACATACATATTTTGAAAAATTTTGCTATTTTTAGGAATTATGTATTTCAAATATTTCCGTTTATAGTAAATTAATTTTTTTAAATTTTGTAGAAAAATTTTATATGTATTTATATTAAAAAATTAAAGTGAGTCCGTTATTCTAAATTTAAAATAGTTTTCCACATAAGTTATTATTTACTAAAAAGCAAAACTTTACATATTACAAGAAAAATATTATTAAACAATAAAAAAAAACATAATACACCAAACCCTCAAAACTAAACCTTGACATTGCATGTACAAATACATTACAATTCCTACATGCACTTTAGCAAATAATTGTTGGTGTCGCTATTTTAACCTTTAAAATAGAAAAATAAACACACAAACAAACACAAAAAAACAGAAAACTTGCAGTTTTATGTGCATATTTTGCAGATAAAAATATATAGTAAAATGTTATTGAACTTCTTGAAATTCTTTGAAGAAACTTAATGTAGACAGCGCCCTCTATAAACAAATAACAAACCACCCGCATACTAAACAATAACAAAATAATGACAACAAAACAAGACATGCGCAAAACGGAAATTAACAAAGGACAAAAAAATAAACAAACCATTAAATTTAAAATAAAAGAAAATGAGAAAAAGAGTACAGGAACAAGAGTTCGCTCTCTAAATGTATACAATAATAGGATTTTTCTTTCTATAAAATGACAAACAGTAGTAGTATTTTTACTAGTTACCGTTAAACACGTTGAAAAAAAGAATATTTTTTATTTTTCTAGAAAAAAAATATTTTCTTAAAAAAAAATAAAAAAAATTAAGAAAATATTAAAATTAAATTAAAAAAAAAAAATATATATATTAAAGAAAATGTAGTTTTTTATAAAGAAAAAGATAAAATATAAATCATTTATTAAAGAAATTAAAACTTGGTATGGAAAAGTTGAAGTGAAAAATCAAAATAGTTGTGTGTAAAAAAATCAATAGTGTTGAAGTTTTAAAGGCTCCATACAAACTTCCTTGCTTAATATCCTGGGGCTAGACAGTTAAAGTTATCTGTGTGAGTATATGTGTGTATGTATTTGCGTACAAGCGTGTGTGTGTTTAGTAAAAGGTGTGTGTATTTTTCGAAAAATCATATGAAATTTGTTTGTATTAACATAAATATCTTAGATAAAATATATTAGAATCACTTAGAAATACCATAAAAGTCTTGGATATGTTAGAAATATTTTAATTTAATGGATGTTATCACAATTTAGTAATTTAGTTGTATTTAATAAACCTTAATGGAGTTTTAGTAAGAAAAATTATAAGAAGTTGTTGCTCTACCGTATTTAAAGTTGAGGGAGTCAGCAGTGGGGTGGGTATTTTTACATCAACTGGGATATAGAAGAATATTTAAGGCGAATTTCTTGGTTCAGAATCATAAACATGATGGTAGGAAATTAAAAATGACAACTATATTGTAAACATTTGAATACGAAAAACGGTTATTCAACTTTAACAAATCATTTAAGCAATTTTTTTATGTAAAAAATTTTAAATATTTATTTTTTTATCTAATTACAATAAAAAGTATTTATTAAGTAGCAAAAAATCATAATTGAAAATCAAATTATAATAAAACAAGTACAAGTTAAAGCGTTTAAACATTTGCAACTCTTAAAAGCTTTAAAGTAAAATATACAAAAATACATTAAATGTTCACAGAAAAAAATATTTCAAATTATTTTTTAATAAAATTATTAACTAACTTTATATTGAAATTTAATTATATTTTTTATTAATATAATTAATTTTATAATTGGTTTACTTCTTTTTTAAATAAATTGACAGCTTTTAATAAAATATAAAGAAAAATTAAAATTTTCTTTATAAAAATATAGAAATAAAATAAATTTAAGTAAATTTCCATATATTTTCGGCTCATTATATCTATTCAAGAAAAAGCAGTAATAATAAAATTAATTATTCTAGTTATTAATATTATCATTTTGATGATTGAGCAAAATCAATTAAAAATTTATTAATATAAGCAATTTCGTAATTGTAGTCCATTTTTACTTTTTTCTGTATTTGGTATTTTCAGAATATTTTATTGCTGATATTATTCGCACATTTTGTAATTATCTACATGTTCTCAATCGGGTTGAAAGCGGAAAAATGTGTTAGCTAAAACAGTGAGTTTATCTGTTTTTCTTTCAGTCAAGATTTTCCAATATATGATCAGTTATGCGATAAATTAAAACAGTTGTTGGTCCTGGAAACCACCAACACTACATTTGCATTTTTCGATTTAAGATTTTAACTCTGTGTGGTCCATTGTAACACCTACTTGTATATTTTTTTCATTTTTGTGGAGTTCAATTTAAGTGCGCTTTAGATAAGTAAGACTGGAGTTTTAATTTTTTCTGAATAAATTTTAAATATAGAACAAGCGCGAATGTTATATTCGGCTCGGCCGAATCTATATACCCACCATCAAGTGAGTCTAGTTTTTAGCTCATAACTTTTTTTGTTTATTAACCGGTTTTGCCCATTTTCAATCCCAAACCTTATATAAGACAAATATTTGTGCCAAATTTCGTCTCCCTACGTTGCTCCGCTCGAGCCCTATCCTGCTTTCAACAGACAGACAGACGGACGGACATAGCTAGATCGACTCAGAATCTAACCAGGACCCAGAAAATATATACTTTGTGGGGTCTTAAAATATTCCTTCGACATGTTACACACGGAATGACAAAATCAATATACCCCCCCCCCCCATCTTTTTGATGGTGGGTATAAAAATAAATTGCAATGTTTTTAACGCATTAATTTTGGACCATCATATTAAATAATTATTTGGTTTCTGTTAGTAATTGAGACAAATATAATTTTTGAAAATAAAAATAGGTAAAACGAATATTTGGGGAACATATAGCCCAAAAGTTCAGAATGTTTTGCCAGAGCTTTTAGTTTAATTCAATTAAATATTAATTTTGAATTAAGAATTGAAAGTTTTTAGTTATATAAAACTATTACAAAAACCATAATTCTATAGTTTCATTCAGATGCTTTTGTTCGAATAGAATTTACATAGAAAAAATATTTTCGAAAAAATTGCAATTAAATAAATTATTAATCAAAATTTAAAAATGATTTCAAATAATTTTATAATTCAAATTTACAAAGTAATTGGAATAGTTTTTAATTTTTAACAATAATTTTTCTGTGTAATGAATTACATTAAATTTTTATTAATTTAAATTTTCTTCAAATTGAATGAAAATATTTGTGTTTCAATAAATATTTTATCTCTTACAAAATAAAAACTTTTTAATTGATTGCAAATGTCTTAAGAAATTAATTCCCTTTAGAATTAATTCAATAAATGTGAAGTGCAATGAATTTAAGTCTATTTAAATTATTAAGAATGCTTTAAAGGAAGTTATATTCTAGACACTTCTTCGATTCGTGTGAAATGGAAAATTAGGCTTAATTAATATCAATCAATTAATGATTATTTTTTATTTATGTGTCAGTAAATAAAAAAAACTCACTGGCTATTTTAGGATTTTTTAGACTACTCCAATGTCTGTCCGTCAGTCTGTGTGTTAATTAAAATTTATTAATTGGTTTACAGGTCGCAAAATATTATTGGAAATATTTTTTTTTTTTTTATAAAATTTAATGCGTAAACAATTTAGGTTTTTTTTATCTATGAATGTATGGACTTTTCTGAAGACTAATATTATTTTTTTAGAAAATAAATTTAAAAAATTAGGAATTTAAGTAGCTCAAACCTATGAAACATGCTTTGGCTCTTCAGATTTTTCCACTGACTTGAAAACAATATTCCAAAGAATCTATTTAGTTTAGTTTACTTCCTCAATTATTATCCATTCAAACTAAAAATACAATAAATTAAATTCTAGTCTTCTGGCTTCTTTGACATTATTTCATTTCAATTAATTTAAAAATTATCTTTTTCTCAAACAACACACAATTTCAACTTTTAATCTTTCCCTCCCCTCTGTTATCTTCTAGGTCATTACACCCCAAAGGCATGGTGATGTTTATATCTATAATTTACCACAACAATACCAACAGTCACACTCACAACAACATCTATCGGCACCAGCCTATCAGCAACAGCATCAACAACAAATCTACCAAAATCTTCCAGGCAAATCATCAACAACATCAATAAATAACGAATTTGAAACATACGATATACCAAAACCAGCGGTACCCGTTAACTACGATTCACCCCGCAATATACAACGTAATATGGCTCATTTACAGGCATCGGCAGCCATGAAAAATTGTTCTACACCTATACAAGAAGAAAACTATGATGTGCCAAGACCTTTAAATTCATTATTGCAACATCAACATACTCTAACACCGAGTAGTTCCAATTCATCGTTATTAACAAGTGACAGTTTATCATTGTCCTTTTCATCCTCTAATCGTTCTTCATTGGCCAATATGCCAGATTATGATATACCCAGACGTAATCCATTGCCGGTTAGAGCAGTATTGCAACAACAACAACAGCAGCAGCAACAAAATCAAATTAGACCTTTATCGAGAGCTTCCATTAATGGTAATTGTTCAACGTATGATTTTCCAGTACCCACAAATGGCATAGAGAAGAATAATGTTATGATGACTCAGAATCAAAGTATTGTTGCTACCAAAGAATTGCCATTGGAATTGTCATCAGCGTTGGAGACGTTGGCTAAGCTACAATCGGAGACAACAACTGCTATAACGAGGTAAGTTGGAAAAATCGACTTTATTTTAGAATATTCTTTATAAAAAAATAAGGCATATCGGTAATTATATTATATCATAAATTTGACTTAAGCCTTGAAGTTGTAAAAATTTCATAAATGTAAATTCTATTGTGACCTTTTTTACAAAGGACAGCAACATTTTAAGTTTGGAGCGGAGCTATGGGGGCTCAAAGAAGGATACTATGACATAGATAATGGTTAACCACTATCGAATTTTAGTTCCTTACACAATTTCAATGATTTTTATATGACTTAAAAGCTCTTAATCCTTTAAAAACATGATTGTATGTACTATTTATCTTATATTTTTTTCAAGTTATATGAATTTCAAATTTCAACAATCTCACATTCAACCGATTTTATTCTATTTTTGTAATTAATTTACAAAATTATCTATCGAATAAAACAAATTTAAACTCATTTAACTCCAATGTATAGACGGACGGATATTCTGCCAAAAAATCGAATAAATCTAAAATTGCATTTTTTATTTACTTATAAATAGAAAAATAAAAAGTGATCATTAAAATACTGATATCACATTTTTTTGTATTAAGTATCATTTTCGATACATTTGCCTTCAATGTATAGACGGATAACAAAAAAAAATCAAAAGATTCCAAAAATTTAATTTTTTACCTAACAATAAAAAAAAAAAAAAACGTGATCATTCTCTAGAATTAAGTCTCATTATCAACAAATTGCAAAAAGACATTATGTTTTTTTTTTTTTTAAATAAATAAATGTCTGATTTGGTCCTTTTTGAATTTTCTCACCAAAGACAACTCCTAAGAAAACTTGAAATTAAAAAAAAAAAAAAAAAAAATGTTAAGACAGTTCAAAAGATCTTTCAACACATCTTTTTGGCGCGATTATTAAAAAATGTATAAAGAATGTAATAATTCTTCAATCGATAATATATTTTCAGAAGATTTCTATAAATTGTCTGATGGGTAGAGTTTCAAAATAAAAACTTTAAATTTATTATTTTTAAGATTAAATATATGCAAGTATTCTTTATTCAGCTCTAATATTGTTCTATCTAAAATATTAATGAAATACTTTTTCTCTCCCTTTCATTTCAGACTTTTAGCATTTGTTTCACCCGACTGGCGTAGCCGTGATAAATTGGAACCCGTGCTAATGGAAGTAAAACTAGCAGCAGTACGTTTACGTACCGCCTTACATGATCTCGCTGAATTTGGAGAAGGTGCTTTGGGAAATGCTTCCAAGTCTGAAGATCGTACTCTAGCGCAAAAGCTTAAACCCATAATTAGAGCTTTAAGAGATGCCAATAAATTAGTGCATGACTCTTGTGAAGTCTTAGAAGCCAATGGCGGTTGGTCTTTAGATCTATTGGCACGTACGGATGATAAATCTTTATGCAAGCCTCCTGATAGTTTAGATCGTTTAATAGCCTGTGCTCAAACCCTAACTGAAGATGTACGCTCAACAACCTCTTTTATACAAGGAAATGCTTCATTGCTCTTCAAAAGACAACTAGCCGAAGTGGCTGAGGAATCAATAACGCCGCAAACAACATCGGTACCCCAAACTCCTACGGGTATAGATCGTAATTCTTCAGAATGGTTAGAAGATTATGATTATGTTTCATTTGAATCCAAAGATGCTGCAGCCCGTAAAAATTCTGCATTAAGAGAGGCCATACCTGAAAATCTTAAAAATAAATTCGATAATGTTTTGAAAGCAGCAGAAAATACTGTTATAACCACCGCCAATAATGTACCATCCACACCAAATGGTAAAAAGCCACAAATGGAATTGACCGATAAAGATAAAATGCTGGTGCGCTATTATGCTGTACAAATTTCTACCCATATGGGTAATTTAAGACAAGCCATAGATTCTTTTCTCGAGACAGTGGAGAAAAATCAACCACCCAAATTTTTCATAGCCTATGGCAAATTTGTAGTAGTTAGTGCCCACAATTTAGTCACCATAGGTGACATAGTACATCGCAATGTTTCAAAACAGGATTTGAAAGAGAAAATATTAGGTTGCACCAATAACTTAGCGGAAGCTTTAAAAACTTGTGTTTTGAAATCCAAACAAGCGGCTGCTCATTTTCCCAGTGTCACTGCCGTACAAGAAATGGTCGATTCTGTGGTCGACATTAGTCATTTAGCGTTCGATTTGAAAACTGTCATGTTACATGCGGTACAATTGACTATTTAAGTTTGATGCATTAGATCGAGTAGAGATAGAGAGACTTTAAAAAAGTCTTCCAGCTAATTAACAATAAGTAGAGAAAAAAAAGCTTTTTCAAAGTTGTTTTCTTTAGTTTTTCCGCAACGAACTTTTTACTACCACACACTTGTTTACATACTACAGGTTTTAGTAAATAATAGCAGGGCCTTTTAGTTATGCTAATGAGGACCTTCTTTTAAGTGTATGGTATGGAAAATAATTTAACCAATAAAAATACAATTTATACATTTATAGTCTGAAATCAGCGTATCGTTCCTTATAAAATAAAACAAATACAAGCAAATTTATACTAAATATGAAAATGAAATACAATATTTCTTAAAAGAAGCGCAAAACCAGCAAAATATCAATAATTTAAAGTCAAATCTTAATTTGTTAATTTGTATATTGTGATATTTTTTAAGTCACTGTAAAAGAAAACATTATAAAATGGAAAATATTAATGGGTTTATTCGTGAATGAGAGAAACGATAAAAGCTTTAATGATTTGTAAAGTTTAAAAGTAAGCTTAACTTATGGGCGTTTAGTGTTTATTTACTGTGAACGTGTTCCATCAATAGAACTAAACTTCACAGCTATAACTTTTAACTCATCTAGAGAATAAAGCCTTTAAGACAGTGAAAAGGTTTTATTCGATCAAATCTACTTTCTCTAACACTTGTCTACGTTATGAAGACCCTTTTAACTTTTCATTTAACAAACTTTTGTATATACCAACAAATCTTTATTTTAATTAAACTTTTCAACTTTTATTTTAAGTTTTTAATGCTTTTTTCTTTAATTTTAAATTTTAAGCTTTTACTAATTTGTAAATATACTTATCTATATTGTAATTATTAATTATTTAGTTTCCTTTTTTGTCATAATTTGTAGTCAAAACAACAAACGTAATTTAAGCAATATTATAATTATTCCAATTATTATTGTAATTATTTAATAATTTAAAGTAAATTTTTTTAATATAAAAATTAAGCAAGTCTTAAGTACTTAAATAAAATAAATTACTTTAAATATTAAATTTTTACTTACCATTTAATTGTATGTATAATTAAGTTCTATGTAATTTAACCCCAAAAAGATCCATCAAACTATTTCTTAAGAATAAGTTCATTTTTTTTTTTTAATTTTACACGAAGAATCTTTAAGATTTTTCTAAAACATAAAAAATATACGATTTATTTATGTTATTATTTGTATATTGTTTGTTTAAAGTAATTAAATTGTATTTGTATATTATTAATATTAAAAAAAAAAAGTAATTGATAAAAGTAAAAAAATTAAAATAAAATCAGCATAATTTACTTAATATAACTTGCTATGTATCCCAAAAAATATATGAAAAATAATTATACACATACAGTATACAGAATTAAAAAAGAAACAAATAAAGCGCAATGTAAAGTAATATATTACTTATATTATCAAAAAAATGTGGTTTTATTTCAAGCCTCGTTCCCCTATCTGATGCAATAACCTCCTGGGTCTATCCACCACTTTCAAAATTTAATATGAAAATTACATTTAATACTTTTTAAGACTTTCACTTCAATACTCCTTTAGATCTATCCGTCCTGTTTTCATTAATGCGATAATATATAAGTTCACATGAAGTCTTTATGTCAAATTTCGCGAAAATCGGTTCAGCCGTTTAGACGTGTTTGATACACAAACAAATTTACACCTCAATTTTATCGCATCAGAAAGGGTAGCAAACCTTTCTGATGCGATAACTAATATTAACCTCATATGGGAGCTACCAATCCCCCTCGACATATCCGCCCTATTAAAAATTTGATACGAAAATTGTTTACATAATTGTGAAAATTGTTTATACGGGGGATACCCCTTCCGCTGATCCTATCCGTCTGCAATGTAATAAGAAAATAGTTCCCACAAACTTTGAGAGCTCTCACAATAATAATAGTTCTTTGTATAGCCATTAAAAAAATGCTTTGTATTGGGGTACCATTTCCCCTGGTCATACACATCCCATTTGCATTTTAACTTATTGAAGTTTTTATTCTCACAACAACTTCCATAAGTTTGCTTATAAAATGTTATAACTTTTGCTGTAATAGCTCTTAAGATTTACTATATTAATCATTTTCATTGTATGGGGGTATCATTTCCTCTGGTCTTATCCCTTCTTTTTTTATTCTAAATTTGGTGGTTGATGAGAAAGATATTCCTGTAAATTTTAAAAACTTTGTTGTTTAAGTTGTCTGATAATTTGTATTTTCTTTGTGTGGGGGCTATCACTACGCCTAAACCTATCCGCCCCATTTTCATTTCAGCAAAATTATTTCCACAAAATCTTAGGAATTCATCTGTAATAGTTCTGAAGATATGTGATAATTAATATTTTCTTTTTATAGAAAATTAAAGTAGTCTATTTTAGTTTCGTGTATTACATAATGATACTGTGAAAATTTTTTGCACGATTTCGTAAATAGCAAAAAACAATATTGTTTTAAAATTTTACAAAATTATGTGTAATAATCTTGGGATATGTCGTTTGAACATTACTACTGATAATAATATTCTTAAAAACGCAATTTAAATATTTTAAAGTGAATTTTAGCAAAATGTTTAACTTGTTTCTTATTTAATGATAAATTTTACAACGAAAATAGATTATATTATATCAAAATTTTAATTATAGTGCGAAATATGTGGGATGATTTTTGAGGTTAAGAATATATTTTTGGGTCCATAAAATTCTGTCCGTCTGTACATTGCACAGTGTCACATTTATCCAAATAATAATGACAAAAATACGAAAATGAAAGATAATTAATTAAAGTAATTCTTTTAGAATTTATTCGTAAACATATCATATATTATGAAAAAAATACTTAAAGTATTGGAAAGTGTCTATAGCGCGAATTATGGATTTTCAAAGTAGCAACTTATAAAATTATTTTAATGTTATTGAAAACTTCTGTAAAGATGTATGTTAACTTTAACTTCATATATCTCAGTAAAGTTCCAACGAGTTCCAATTTAAAAATACGAATTTAATATAAAAGAAAATCTATAAAATTAAATTTGAGAATATTGGATGCGACTTTTGTGCGGTACCTAATATTAGCAATTTTTTAAGAATTAAACATTTTAAGGTAATGGCTGAAAAACTGTTATGCAAATGTTACACTATGATTGATGTTCTTATATATTGTCACGTCAACTTTCAAAATATCCTTTATTTTAATAAAATGTATAAAAATATGTCTGAAATTCACACAAATAAAGTAAGTTTTTCCAATATGGAAGAGAATTCTGAATACTACACATCTGTCTGCTTGTTAATTTTTGCAAATTTTCCAATTCAAAAACGTTTATTTGTAGATCAATTAAGATATAATTTTGTTATTTAATTTTAAAAATATAATAAAATCAGTTGAAAATGATGGATTATATATTTGAAAAATCTTTAGGATTTTCCTTACAAACTTAAAAAGTTACTTTCCACTGACGTCTACGTGAAATTCAAGCAGCCGAAAAGTACAGATTTATTTCCAAAAATGCTCGATTCTGATCACTGTCTAATAAAAAAATTTGTTCGTGCTCCTTCAAAAAAATATATATATATACATATATATGTGGACTAGATAGAATTCCGCATGCTAAACTCAGCTATCAGTTTTTTCTCATCAGGTCGAAATTTTTCTTATGGGCGTGTCTATATTGCGTCCTAAATAAGTCGATTAATCGAATGTATTTCACTATAACTCGAGAACGATATTTAAATAATACTCCAAAATATGTGTAATAAATTTGACTTTAAGTCGTTCTATTAACAAATTTTTATCCGCTCAATAGTTTTGGAGATATTTCGAAATAAGTGTCAAAAAAAAGTTTTTTCATGCTGAATTAAATTTTTCTTTTTTTTTACTAAAACTTCTTTTTAAAAGTAAAAACATCAAAAATGTTTCAGTTTATCATCTTTATCTCAAAGCTGGTAAAACTACGAGTAAATAAAGCTTCGTATCTTCAAAATTGATGCACAAATCCTGATTTCATTCACAGTTAAGTTAGGAAACTCATGCATACCTACAGTTAAGTGGATATACACTTAATAGATTTCGTCTTAAATAGATTGAATATAACGTGCTAAATAAGAATCAGCTTTTACTTTTTTCTATAACGTATCGATTTTTTTTATGGGCATGACTTCTATGGCCCCGTGAAAGCAGATTATTGTTTAACTCGTCAAAATCCATCTAGTCCACATATTTTTGTTACAAGAAAATATATATATATATTTTTTTTTGCCCACCACTGTATTTCTACTCAATTGTATGTAACATGGGTATTTTTACTTTACTGTAAATATAATCAAGATTTATGCATCATTATTGAAGACACATGTCTTATTTTATTCGCAACTTTAAAATAAAGATGATAAACTGAAATATTTTTCATGTTTCCATTTATTAAAAGAAATTTTAATAACGAAAAAATTTTAAATTTTGCATGAAATTTTTTTTGACACTTATTTTAAAATAACTTCAAAACTATTGAGCACATAACAAAATTTTTAGGAGATTTGAAGGTATTTTTAGTCCTCATCTTTTGGTGTATCACCTATGTCAATCGTATACACCGTGCTTGAGTTATGAGGAAATATACTCGAGTAATGGCCTTACTAGGGGGCGAAATATTAGACACGCCCATAAAAAAAATAAAAAAATCCAGAACTGATGGAAAAAAACTGAAAGCAGATTCGTGTTTAGCACATCAAAACACATCAAGACTAACTATTCGTCTATGGCGGAGTATTTTTTTGTCGACCAGTGTAATTAATAAAGGTGCTTTTTATATGGAGTTTTTTTTTTTTCGAAAAAAAATTTTTTTTCTAAAAGTGGGCAATATGTAGCAAATTTTCTGAACAAACATTTTGTAACATTTTAAGTTGCATTGTATGAAGGTTGAAATTTTGTAAATTTTAGGACAATTAAAAAAAAATAAAACGAAAGTATTTGGACAAAGTATAATTTTTAATTGAAATTGTTTATATCAATTAATTTTTGTTTGATTTTGCTCCAATCATCAAAATGACAATATTAATTAACTAGAATAATTGATTTTATTTTTACTGCGTTTTCTAAATAGATATAATGAGCTGAAAATGATTGGAAATTGACTGAAATTTATTTTATTTCTATATTTTTACTGACAAATTTTCCCATTTTTCTTTATATTTTATTAAAAACTATCAATTTATTTAAACAAAAATGTAAAACAATTAGAAACTGAATTATGTTAATAAATAATACTATTCAACAACATTTTGGTGGCGAAATCATTTCATCTGCAATTCATTGCTCTTGATATGTGTAATAAACCCTCCAAAGGATTTTTCGCTGGTAGGCAAAATTATGGTTTTATGATCTTCAAAACTTTAATATTTTTGCACAAGGTACACCCAGAGAAATATCAATCACATACGTGTTGAAAACGATACCATTCTGTGTCAATAGTGAATCTACACCGTATGTGTTTAAATTAAACACTGCGTGTTCAATTCTTATTGAAAATCGATACCTAATTGGCACCAAGTTGAAACCATTTCGGTATCAAATTGTTAAATTACATATGTTTTCTATTAAATTTGTTAACGAAAGGTATTAAAAAGCTGTTACCGTAAATTACTAATGTGAGCACAACCGTTGTTGATTTTGAATCGAATTTTTTCCCTTAGTGTACTCTGATAAATTGAAAAAAATAATATAAATATAGTTTGAAGCTAAAATATTTTTGCATAATAAAATTATAAAAAGACCTTTTTACTTTGTTAATATTGATATCATTTTTGGAGATATGTAGATGTAAGTTAGATCAGTACATTATAATCCAGTAAAAACCCAACATATGATTTTCAGTATTAACGACCTTATGAATATGATAATATGATCATATAATATATAAAATTTTCCCTTATTTCTTTTAATTCGTTAAAACTTATTTCATAAAAAATTTTATTACAATCAAATGATGTAAATTTTTTACTTTTTTTAATAGTCACCCTAAAATTATTTTCCTTTGTGTTTTTCAAAATCGTTTAATTTTAAAGTAAGTATTTATTGGCATATCTCATAATTTTATTATGACTTCATAAATAACAAAAATAAAAAATAAAAAATACTATTATATAAAAACCTCTTCTTCACTTAATAATTACCCTCATAAAAATCATTTTGTGTTTCCTTTTTTTTAACGTTGTTGCTTCCAATTACAATTGACCATAAACTACATTAAAAATGTCTATACAGATCTTAATCAATTTATTGTGAAATTGTAAAATAAAAAGGAAAACTAAACCCCCTTAAAGATAAATGATTAAAACAACACACTCACTCCTTAAGGACATCAGGAGTTTTTGTTTTGATGTTTTTCTTTTTTATTTAAGAAAAAACATGACATTGACTGATAAACTCTATTTATTTAAGTGGTTGATAGAATAAACCTTAAAAAATGACAAAAACTACAGGAAGCAAAAAAACTGGGCCCGTATATAAAGTACAATTAATTAAAACTATTTTTATCTCAGGGAGATGACTAAACAGCAAGGCATCAATTGTTGTTAAGTTAATTTTTTTTTCTTGTTTTGCTTTTTTTATATAAATTAAATGACAGATGCATCTCTTAAGATTTTAAATGATTTTCGGTTGATTTGTTTTAGGTTTTCTATCAATCTGCTAAAAAGGGATGGTATGCCGAGAGAAAAAATAGGTTATTGAGTGAAAATGTGATTTATGTCAAAAACTCTTAATGTAATTAAAAATTTAGAAGAATACCAGCAAAAAAATCAAAATAAAACTTATTTTTATAATATGAAAAATTAATATATTTTGCTTAAAATTTAGGTGAACTTTTAGCTCTTAGTGGTCATATAGACAATTTTTTTATGGATATCCTTTGCCTTCGCGATGTTTGGGTTCCTCCATAAGATTTCAGTTGTCCTAACGACATTTGAATTATGCCAGTCTCTGACGTAAACAAATTCCTTTTTGAATTCAGTGAAATGAAACTAATATAATCGCGTATGCTCTAAGATATTTTGGAAACGTAACAATCAGAGTTGGATGGAAAAACTTCTCTGGGCCTACTGTAAGACAGCTTTTAGAAAAAGTGGAACCCTTGATGTACACGGCGGTAATCAGATCTATTTTTATCATTATGCACGAGTGGCTACCATGAGTTTGTTTTTTTCCTCATGGAAATCTAAAGACATATTTTTATTTAAAATACTTCATCTCAAAGAGACGGCTTGAAATATAAAAGCCATTAGCCATGGGCTAATAAATGTTTATGTATATAACATTTTAGATTAGAAAACTAATTACACAAAAAATGGTAATAGGTAAACGAAAATATTAGACAGAGTCTTCTTTAACTCTTAATAACTGATAGAGTATTATCGACGTTGTACAGTGCTTTGATTCCATATAACGATTTAACAAAAATAGGAGTTGTCATAGAATTCTTGGTAAACATTTTAACTTATACTTAATATACTTAATACATATATACGAAGTTTTGAAAAAGTCGATGCAAGAAGACATCTACCTCCCATATATCTTAGAATGAAATGAAAACCCCATTTTCTTCTAAAATACTGTCCGAAACATAATCAAAATTTGCTATAACCCAAATCCTAATTCTGCACGATCTTCGCAGAATATTGATTGGAACTTTTTAATATCTGTCAATAATTTTCCCAATGCCATATCAAAATTTTATTAAACATTATACCATTGCATTTCGATGACTGTTCCCAAAACTACTATTCGTAATAGCAACGGTCCGTCATGGAATAAAGCTTAGCAATGCTAAAAATAGGAAAAACAAACTTTATAAGAAATACAAAAAAACTGGCTTATCTGTTGATTAGGGATATTACTCGATTGCACGATTGGAATATAATATTGCAAATAAATTAGCATACGATAAATATATTACTCGTATGAAGTCTCAAATGAAGTCCAATTCTAAATCGTTTTATAAGTTCGTGAACTCCAAACGTAGATCATATAATCCTAAATTTCTTAAATTCGGAGCTCTTGAAGCTGATAACGCTGAATCGATCAGCAATATGTTTGCTGACTTTTTTGCTACTACATATTGTAAAAAAAAAAAAAAACAATTTCCTACCCTTACATTATATCGCAATCATCTGGAATACATTTTATGTCTATCAGCAACACAACAGTATTATGGTTTTACAAAAACCATCATTTTTAGCAAAGCCTTCGATAAGGTAATTATGGGTTTTAGTGATTCTTCAATTAATTGACTATCTATCTGAAAGAACCCAAAAAGTAAAGTTCGAAAGTGCCACATCGAAATCTATTAATGTTTCCTCTGCCGTTCCCCCAAGGTAGCCACCTTGGTCCTATCTTATTTACCTTATTTATAAATGATATTTCTTCCGTCGTTCAACATTCAAATATTTTGATGTATGCTGACGATGCCAAATTTGTTCAATCTCTTACTGAACCTGCAGACCAAATATTACTTCAGGCAGACATCCCACAATTATCGTGCTGGTGCAAAATTAACCTAACGGAACTAAATATAAAAAATGTAAACAAATGACTTTCTACAGAAGTAAAAAATTAGATTCGTACTACAATATTAATGGGAATACGTTGGAAAAAGTTCAAAACTTTCTTGATCTTGGCATTCTCATTGACCATAAATTAAATTTTTATGACCATATTTCGCTGACAGTAAATAAAGCAACTGGGGCGCTTGGATTTATGAAGCGATGATCCAAGAAATTTTCAGATCCCTATATTACGAAACAATTATATGTATTATAATACGGATATAATTATACGGATCAATCATATGGGATCCTTCCTATACTACATATATAAACTCCATTGAATCAGTACAAAAACAATTTTTAATATTTTGCTTACGTGGCCTCGGATGGAATTCGTATATACTACCACCCTATGAAAGTAGACTTGGTCTTACAAAACTTCTAACTCTAAAAAGCCGTCTAATACGTGGTGAATTCGAGTCAGAGTACCTGCTTAGTAAAATTACTTTTTAAAGTTCCAAAAAGACCTTTAAATCTATAGACCAAATAAGGAGAAAAAAAGCAAAAAAGTTTGTATAATTTTTTATATATTTTTTTTAATACTCCATCGTATAAAAAATTAAAAAATACCCTATAATTAGTGTCATTTTCTGGATTTTGAGCGTACTATATTGAACCAACATTTATATTTTTCCCTTTCTTAATTGCTTTTACAATTTCGGAATACTATTTTTAATTAATTGTTTATTTCAAATTAACAAAATAAATTACAATAACATTAAGAACACTTTTACCATCAAAAAGATGGGGGGTATATCGATTTTGTCATTCCGTGTGTAACTTGCCGAAAAAATCATTTAAAATCATTTAAAATCATAAGTATATATTTTCTGGGTCCTGGTTAGATTCTAAGTCGATCTAGCTATATCCGTCCGTCCGTCTTTCTGTTGAAAGCAGGATAGAGGGACGAAATTTGGCTCAAATATTTATCTTATAGAAGGTTTGTTTGCTATTGATGGGCAAAATCGGTTAATAAATTCATGGGCTAAATACTAGAAACACAGAGTATCCGTTGTAGCTTCATTTCATAGTTTTCTGCTGATATCTCTTAAACAAAAGAATGTACGGCAACGAAATTTTGTACAGATAGTTCGAGGGTCAATATAAACTTGGAAACTAAAACTGGACCGCCCACCTCTTATATAAGGTGAAACGTCAAAGAAATTTTGTAAACAGGACCAATGTAAACTCAGAAACAAAAATGGGTGTGGTTCGCCAACTTTACCGTCCACCTCCCATATAACATAAAATTTGAAAAAGTTGATGGTGGGTATATAGATTCGGCCGAGAATAATATAACATTCTCACTTGTTTTTTCTCAAAACGCCATATTTTTGTATCAGCAATGATCACTGATTCTAAATATGTCCGTAATGCATTTAATTGAAATCGAAAATGTAAAATCCGAAAATTGATATTTTCTACATACTTTGATTTGGACTCATATTTTCTTGTAAATCCAAAATAAACTGTTTAATGATAATTTAAAATTTCTTTTTTCATTAAGTTCATTTATCCTACATTCCCTTTTTTAATAAAAAGATATCTATCCGGTGACATCAGTAGGAAACATCTCTTTAACTAACAACATTCCTGTATGAGGTTGTATTAAACGATTTAGAAATTTATCATTGAAGCATTTAATTTCAAAGATTATGATTAAACTAAACAAATGGATGGTTGCTCAAAATACACATAATTAGATGGATGGTAGTAGGATAAACTAATGGATAAATGGTTAAATAAATAAATGTTTAGTTAAATGCTTAAATACACAATTGTTCGAAAGAAATAACAGTCATGGAAAAAAACATACAAATTACAGAAAAAATATCCCACAGAGAGATAACAAGGAAAATAGCCCTTTTTTATATAAACGAATCATATTCTTTGAAATTGTATATTGCTAAGCAAGATTAAATTTCTATAGGTCCTTGTATTTCTTTATATACATATAAATATTTTTTCAATTCTGTTTCCATTGATTGTAATTAATTGATTATTAAAACTATTAGTTAAATTTTAAATAAAAAACCAATAAACCACAATTTGTTTATTAGTGTTTTGTTTTAACATTTTTGTATAGTTACTGTGTAAAAGGCGCCTCTATTTAAATTAATTTTATTACTTTGAGTGTATATGAACAAATAAATCGTTGAAAAAAAAATTGACACCAAAAACTAAATTGCCAGCAGTCAGTGGGTATTTTCGTTTTGAGACTGTATTTAAATTGTTCTAATAGTTTCAAAGTAGTAGACAGTTTATATTTATTTTAAAATGACAAATTGATTTTTTATGTTTATTTATTATTTGATATTAATTTAAAGTTATTTATTTTATTTAGTTTTATACTTGTCATTAAATTTTAAATGGACAGTTGTTGGGCTGTGACAAATTTTGTTAAATTCCTGATTTAAGATTTTGAAAATAATATTTAAATAAATATAAATATTGTTTGTCAACGTTAAATGTGTTCGATAGAAGGATCTTTGCTTCAGCCCTCATATCAATGATTTTGCCAATAGCGAAATAGAAACCAGATTTTCCTAAATGGTCAACGATTTTTTTATTATAACAAATTTCACTGGGTTATTTAGTCTTAATGGGTTTTTGGCGAAAAAACTAATAAACAATTTTAGTAACGGCTGCTAAATACGCATTTTTATCATTATTAACAATATTTTTACTTTTTACGATGATAATGATAATTTAAAATATTTTTTTTTTTTCTTTTTCAAACCCATAACTTGTTCAAGTAGTTTTTATTTTTTTAATTAATAACTGCTGCTGCTGTAGTTTTGTTTTTTTAATTTTTATAAATTTTTTTAAGCTTG